>PVKC010000059.1:0-36204 GCA_004027635.1 Crocidura indochinensis
GGAGTGATTTCTGAGCGCATAACCAAGAGTAACCACTGATCCTCAAATGAATGTGCCCCCCAAAATAAACAAAACAAAACAGAAAAATGGGAGTTTTCCTGGCACATGGCCAAACCAGTTCAATTTCTGACACCAGGTTTAATGCCCTGAACCCTACAAAGAGCAATCCCAGGGTAGAGAATTAGGAGTAAATTCTGAGCACTAATGAAAATGTCTGCAAACCAAAAATAAGTAAATTAAATATAAAAAATATTTTAAATATTTTATGATAATGTCTTTTTTAAATCAAACTTCAAAAATGTCTTTAATATTAAGATATTTATAATACATAAAATATATGAAACTTTAATTACAAATATAATTATCTGATATAATATATCTGTGACACACATTTTTTCTAACAAGTCATCAGATTTATATATTCTCTTGAGCTGATTGTGTTAGGTTTTCATTCATTAGTTTTCTCTTCATGCTAATTACAAGAATATTATGTCTAAGTATTCTAAAGTGATGAAAATACACACAATAACTATTTGGATTAGAGGTATTAAACTTGGATTTTAATGAATTTGACTAAGACAATTGTGTTGACTAGTTTATACTTTGTTATTTATAACTACATTTACAGACTGAATACCATGTTTTAAATAATGTTGATTTCCCCCATCTAGATCTAAGCAGTGTTTAGTTGTCCTTAATGCTAATTTTTGAAAGGCATAAAGATCTTTATATACATAATAAATCCATTAACATAATGTATAAGGATTTTTATACTAAATTGTCTACAAATAATATTCAGTCTATTAACTTCCAGGGCCACTGAATATAAGTGATTATAGTTGAACTGCCCTGTTGTAATGATCAGTAAATCATGTTGTTTGCTCTACTGAACAAACCTCTTGAAATTATATTGGAAACTATAAATTCAATTGGGGCAAAAAATAATAGCACTTATGTTAGGATAATGACAGTGTCATAGTACAGCAAAAATAACTGAACTGGAAGTCAGGATATATTTTGTTTAATTTTGTTTTTTTTTCATTTATTTTATGTTTATAGATACATAACAAAATTTTACTAAATTTTAATTTTTATTTTTTAATATTGTTTTATCTTTTATTTTAATGACCTTCAATATATATATAAACATTGAAATGTTTAAACTTATAATGTTCATGCACATATAATTTATGTTTATATACATATAATTATTGATGGTACATTAATTTACTAAAAGACTGCTCATTGCAAATTGTGTCAGATAAGTTTGTGGGGAAAGTATCAAAAAATTCAGTGGTTTGTTTAACATGAGCCTATATTTCTCAATACAAAACATGTACTGTTTTTTTGTTGACTATATATAATATAATATGGTACATATCTTTCTGATAGAGTATTTTAGTTAAAATATATATTAATATATTGAATTCTATGATATATAATTTTATAACTGGGTATTCTATTTATTTAAATTTTTACTGAAAATGTCCAATAGTTGTTGTACTTCTTTAAATGTAGTTATATTTTCCCCTTATTTATATATATATATATATTTGAATTACAGTGTTAACTTTCTATCTGTATGCATTTTAAACCAAAAATAATTATATGCAGATAATATTATCATAAAACAAATTTAGTAAAAATGCTAGTAAATGAACTTAGTTCTTTATTTTTCTTGCATTATAATATTTTATATATGGTATAAATATAATGATTCACAACAAACTTAATTTGAAAATTACTTTAGTCAAAGACCACATATTACATATTGGCTCCTAATACCTTTATTTCTACCACTCATGTTCCAATATTAATCCTACCACCAATGTAAAATTCCTTTACTGATACCAACAATTTCCTATTCCCACCCATATCTAACCCTATCCCCTTGACAAGTCTAAGATAATAATATTATATATTTCTTGTTTATGGGTAAGTGATAAAAATTTTAAGTACAGCAATAAAAAATTTTGGAAAATTATTGTATCTCTATTTAAGGTCATTAAATCACTGTTAGGTTTGATAAGCAATATGCTTTTGATTTTGAGGTTTTTTGCTTCTGAAAATTATGTAGCTTTCAATAAAAAATATGTCTAACCTGGTGTATTCCTAATGGATGACAGGATTGTAAAAAAAACAAAACAAAAAACAAAAAAAAAAAAACACACAGTAGTACCATAGCCTCATAATCAGTAGTGCAGACCAGAAATCTCAACCTCTGTAATGATAATCCCTCCTTTATGGGAAATGACTTTAACTGCCAGGGCTTCTGGAAGTAACAGAAGTTGGAGACAGGGGGCATGTACTTGCTCAAAAAAAAAAATGTACTGATGATGTCATCCCAAATAACAAAATACCTGGGGCTTTGGTCTGTTTGACATCTCTGCAAGGATCAATATTTAAGTGGTTAAATCTGGACCATTGGCAGAAAAAGGCAGTGTTGAATGATGGGTATGGATAAAAATGGCATGACTTTGATATCGCTGAGACTTACCCAACCTTTCCTTCCAAAATTGCTGTTTTCAGCTATGAGGACATTGTACTTAATGATTTTTTCACAGCTTATATGTGTCTTTCAAAAAAAAAGTGAGCCTATGAAGCTGGCAGAATAAAAGTTGGTGACTTCACATCAAACTTAAAATATATGCACTAAATATCTCGTGATATGCAAAACCTCAATAACCAATGCCACTGAAAGTATGGAATCAAACAATGGTGAAGCTTAAAATATATCTATCAAGGAGCCAGATTGAGTGTGGGTGGGATTCTGGGGTCATTGATGGAGGTATAGGGTCATGGGGTAGATTAGAGTTGAAAACATTATTTCACCTAAAAACTGAGTAATACATTTTAGTTAAAATTTTATAAGATCCTTCAGTGTTGCTGATTTTGCTCTTAATACTATTATATGCATTTGTAAGTATATGAACAAAGGTATATATCCTGACTAGTTTTGTTTTCATTTCTTTTGAAAGAGTCAGACCTGGCAGTGCTTAGTTCTTAATCTGATTCTGTGCTTAGATATCAATCCAGCCCCATTATGTGGGAAGGGGAACTCAAACCAAGATTGTCTGCTTGCAAGGCAAGTCCCTTAATCTTTATATTGTCTCTCTGCCCTATTATTTCAAACACTTCTCTACTAATATATAGATTAGAAAGCTGAAATTGATAAGATTTGATGATGACAACTTGCTTAATATTAAGTATTCAGTAAATGTTATTCTGGTTTTCAATCATAATGTGACAATATATTAAAACAGAAAACAAACAGCCTATATGTAGTTATATATATGAGTTTTCATATATTATTTACAGTTCTTTCAGATTTATGTATATGGTAATGTCCTCAAAAATGATCACTTATCTGTTTTCAAGTAAATTTTTATCTGTGTGTATATATATATATATATATATATATATATATATATATATATATATATATACATTTCTTCCAAATTTTTGTCTCTCATTTCTTTACTGACTTCTTTGTTGTTGCTGGCTTATATTTTATCTTCAAATTCATCCATGTGATTCTCCATGTAAGTAATTCTGCTACAGTAGCTTGCTACCATGTTTTTCAATTCCCTTAATTCCATTTATATGAACTCTGTTATCTTCCAATAGATTTCTTCTTTGAGTTGGTTAAATTGCTCATCTATTTATTTTTTCATTTCTTTGGGTAGTGTTTCTTTGAATTCCACTGATACAACATTGAGTAATGATTTTAAGTCCTCAAAGGATGGACCCTGGTTTGATTACTGGCATATCATATGGTCCTCTGAGCCTGCTAGGAATAATTTCTGAATGCAGAGTCAACAGTAACTCATGAGCTCTGCCATGTGTGACCCAATCCCTGACCCCAATGTTGGGCCCATTAACATAGTCTATATTTAGTTAATAGTAGTTTAAGTTTTTAGCGTCCTAAAGATAATCAGAGGCACTATTTCACTTGGACGAAGGCCATTAATCTTTGGCTCTAATAGAACATTTAAATAATTTAAAAGTAAAACTATTGAGTACATACCATTGAAACCATTTAGCTAACACCAAAATTGTTATGGCAAAAATTTCAAAAGTAAATAAAATGCATATAATGAATTTAGTTATATTTTCCATCAAATTACCCTCTGCTGTTTCTGTATGCCTTCTTTATATACTAAGACAAAAACAACAGAAATGAAAATGGGTTCCCTGCCTAGCCAATTTCTAAAAACTTTGAGTTAAAATCAATTAATTCCAAAGAAGATAATTTATTTAATATATTCCAAATTAATCACCAATCAAGCATTAAAATTCTATTTCAATCATGATCAAACAGATATAGCATAATTGATGAAGAGCTTAATATACAAACACAATTAACCAAAATCATAATTCTGTCCAGAGTAGTCTTTATTCTTAAGCCAGAGATGGAAATGCTTTCATGTTTACAAATATTGTCTTGTAAATATTGATTAATCACAAATATGAGGAAAATATAGCAAGTCTATTATATAGATTGCATTACTTATTGATTTGTCCTCAGAAAAAATAACTTGGATTTTCTTATTTTCTGATAGTTATTTTTTGAGTTGGCTGAACTAACTACCCAAGCCAAAATCAACTATAAAATGTAGAGATGCAAATTATAACAAGTAAACACAAAATGGACCTGTAGTGCAGAGAGCTAAGGGTGGAGATTTGGTATGTATGCAAGGAACTATGGAGGAAGGAGGTCAATACTGGAAGGTGGAAAAGCCCTAATTCACTGTATAAGATATGCCAAAAATACAATTGTGAAAGGCTTGAATTCACAATGCTCTCAATAAAAAACTTAAAAAGAGGGGAGACAATGAGATTGTGAAAAAAATTGATTTGTTTACTTCTACAAATTTGATTTTTCCTCTCTCCTTGGATTAAGAGGTTCAGTAAGAGTATGCATATATTTTATTTGGGGTGGGCACACCTGGTGACGCTCAGGGGTTACTCCTGGCTATGCGGTCAGAAACGTGGGGCCTGCGGTGGCGCTGGAGATAAGGTGACTGCGCTAAGCTAGGATGGACTGCGGTTCGATCCCCCGGTTCCCCATATGGTCCCCCGTGCCTGTCAGGGGCGACTTCTGAGCGAATAGCCAGGAGTAACCCCTGAACGTCACCGGGTGTGGCCCAAAAAAACAAAGAAACAAAACAAAACAAAAAAAAAAAAAAAAAAAAAGAAACGGTCCTGGTTTGGGGAACCATATAGGACACAGGGGATCAAACCAGGTCTGTACTGATCAGTTCAGTGCAAGGCAAATGCCCTACCACTGTACTATCACTCTGGCCAGAGACTATTCAGATCTTTTGCTAAATGACCTGCTACTATTTTTATTTACTCATCTAACCTGAGATAAAAGCATGAAGTCATAGGTATAGTTTCACACCCAATCCCCACTTCCACCATAGAAAATAGGATGAAAAACAAATTGAGTAAAATTACATGTGTTTCTGAAAATAATAATATTAAAATTTGTATTTAAATGCATACATGTATGTGTTTTGTGTCTATATATGTAGTATCTGAACACATGTATGTTCAGGATATATAACAGAATTAGAGATAGGAGAAATCAGATGAGATTTTTCCATTGATGCTGCTCTATATGAATGAAAACACACTTAAAAAAGCTTAACATGTTTTAAGTATTAAATTAAGAATAAGATAAACAAAACATTTTTGTTTTACAGCATATTTAAGTAGTTCCAGTAAAAGTGCTATTTTCAACTAACCACCACATACATTAAAGTATATTATATATTTTATTTATGTCTTAATGTCTATTAAATTTATTTATTTTGCAGACTATATTCTCACTCTGAAAATTGTCTAGAAAAAATATTAGGGGGAGTGGGTTGGGACAAAGACCGCTATGAAGATGAGGAAAACAAGGAAGAGGAGGAAGAGAGAGAAAGATTAGAAAGAGATAGAAGTAGAGAAAAGAAGTAGTAGTAATAGTAGTAGTAGCAGCAGCAGCAATAGTAGTAGTAGTAGTAGTAGTAGCAGCAGCAGCAATAGTAGTAGTAGTAGTAGTTATAGTAGTAGTAGTAGTGATAGTAGCAGGAGAAATGATAAAGAAAAGAGCCATGCCAAATCAATATATAATAATATATAAAAATTATTTTTGTCTCCACCTGGAAATGCCAATGCCCTACTCCTTGCTATGAGTTCAAGAGTTATCCCAAGAGGGGCAAAAGAAACAATAAAGAATACCAGAAATTAAACCCAGGTCAGCTGCTGGCAAGTAGTGTGTGTGCAGAGAGTACTAACTCTCCATTCCTCAAGAAAATTATGCAGTTTAAAAGTTATTAATATATGTATATATTCCAATATAATTTTATATTTTTCCAAATTGGTTCATTGCCTACATGTAGATTTATAGCTTCTTATATGTAAGTAGGAATAATATATAATCAAGTGGTTATATTACTACTTTCTATATATCAGAATTAACTCTTCATAATGAAAATATGAAAAAAATAAATAGAATAAACAAAGGTGTTCTTAAAATGTAGAAATGATTTTCCTATAAATATATTAAACCTATGAAACTTTAATGACCATCTTATATTAAAACATTTTGATTTTGCAATGATTTGTGCAGTTCTTTCAAAAGCTCTAAAAGTTATTATTTTAAATGTTTTGAATTTGGAATACTAAGTCTATTCCTGTTAGAATTGACACAAAAGAACTTCATAAAATTAGAAAGAAATAGAAGTATAGGAATAGCGAATATATCATCCCTGTCAAGGTTTTTTTTAATTGTTTTCATATAATATTCAGAGAACAAGTCTTACAAGTAAGGTTTCTTTAAAAGACTATGCTATCCAAGTAGTAGATGCTTTATAATTTGAAATTTAGAAGTGTAGAATGTCTACAATATAGTTAACAAAAGATTTGATATTTGGTTTCTAGACAAAAAATAGAGTATTTAGAAGTTTTATCAATTTTTCTAAAGAGTCTTAAGGAACATTTGAGATACACTGTAAAGACTGCATCTTTCTAAACATATTGACTTAATTTTTTTGATTCCACAGAAACTCACTTCAATAAAATTGCTTTATTCAAAGTATGTCAATAATTATTTTATAAAGAGAATTTACACAAAGGAAAGAGTCCTTCAAAGTTTAAGGCTACCACACATTTATTTCTTTGAGGTTATGTCGAGCCTTTCAAATTCTTTTGCCTATGGCTAGAGAGATATTTTAGCAAGTAGGTCATTTGCCTTGCATGTGGTCAAACATGGATTTGAGACCCAGCATCCCAGATGGTCCCCCATGTTCCCAAAAGAGTTGTTTCTGAGAACAGCTGGGTGTGCACCCTACACAAATAAAAACTTAAATTACTTTGACTAAAGTAGGCCAGAGAGTTGTATATGATTTGTGAAATGGTCAGATGGATAATTTTGACTAGATGGAATTTTATATTCCTAAATCTCCCTGGGTAGTCCTTTTCCTCTGCTAAAGAAAATAAAATGCTTGTCTATAAAAATTTGTAGGGGAAATACATAGAAATACGTACAGTCTTTAAATTAGCGTATTATTTGTACATATCAATATTATCAGTATCTTCAAATACATTTATCTACTTGGTGAAGACTAATTTTAGAAAAAAATAAATATGATATTTAATAGAAAAACTGTGCTTATTGACCTAAATTAGTACAAAAGTTTTTGAAAGAAGTTCTTTCAAATATTTGGCTTAGATTTCAAAAGTTCCTCTTCACAGTTAATATAGCAATATACTAAGTATATGTCTAAAAATATAACATTTGATTTTCATAACTTAATATAGATAAATTTATTTTTTACAATAGATTAAAATCTAGTACTTTACTATTAGTATGAGACACATTCTTGTGGCTTTATTGTATTTCATTTTATTGAAATCATTGTGGTTTACATAGTCCTTCATAGTTGGCTTCCGACATATACAATGAATGAATCAGGGCCATTCTTTTCACCAGTGTTGCCCTCCCTCCACCAATGTCCCCCAAATGCATTCCATACCATCCCCTTGTACCCCCCTACTGTCATTATAACAGACCAAATTTAAGTTTAGATTGTTAAATTTTGGTTCTCTTAATTCTACTGTTGTTGCTTTCGGCTGGCTATTTGTTCTCTCCTTTATTAACACTACCAATGCACGGAGACTGACTGTCCCCTGGCCCCCATCTTTCATAACTTGTGATTTTATATCAGAAAAAATAACTTCAGGAATTAAAAGATTATTCATAATAGTGTGTCATTTTTACACTAGAGTTCTTTTCTAAAATATAATCAAAAGCATGTAGTATTACAATGAAATACTCATTATAAGAAAAGATCTTGAAAAATGATTTCCTAAACAATAATTTCACACTGATTTGGATCTTTATTTTTTTGTTCTGTTTTTGTTTGTTTGTTTGTTTTTTTGGTTTTTCGAGCCACACCCATTTGATGCTCAGGCTAAGTGCTCAGAAACTGCCCCTGGCCTGGGGGGACCATATGGGACACTGGGGGATTGAACTGCTGTCCTTCCTTGGCTAGCGCTTTCAAGGCAGACACCTTACCTCTAGCGCCACCTAGCCGACCCCTGGATCTTTATTTTTAATGAGTACATGTATATAAGTTCTTTCAAATAAGTCTAAATATTTAATGTCTAAAGCACTAACAATAATAATAAAAGATTATCTATTGGTCTTAGGGAATGGCTGATGTGTTAGAATACATACTTGGCATGTGTAAAGCTCTAAATTTGACACTGGTGTTGTGTGTTCTCTAAGCATCAGAAGCATTGTCTTACTGGTACTGGTGACCCCTAAGCAAATGTCTGCCTCGTCCCTTATACATCTAGATGTTGCTCCTATGTGTATTTTATTTGGGGGGTACACCTAGTGAAGCTCAGAGGTTACTACTAGCTATGCACTCAGATATGGCTTTCGGCTTAGGGGACCATATGGGACACAGGGTGTTCAAACCGCCTATTTGTTTATTTTCCAAGTTAATATAGATATCATAAAAGGCAATATTTTTTTTTTTTTTTGCTTTTGGGCCACACTCAGTGACGCTCAGGGGTTACTCCTGGATATGCACTCAGTCCTAAGCTAGTGCTGGCAAGGCAAATACCTTACCTCTAGTGCCACCGCACCAGCCCCAACATTTTTTTCTTAATATTTCAGAAAGAAGCATAATTTTACTCAATGAAGTTAATTTCTAGATATTTATAAGGAAAATAGGAAAAACAAAAAATAATATTTGATTAGGCTTTGTCTTCTTAACTTTTGTTCATAATAAAATGAAGTTACACTGCTCTGGCAACAACTTGTGCCAGTTTGGATATAACAATGAGGAAAGGAAAACTTGACCTAAGACCAGGCGGTCCTATAACATCACCTAATACTAAATGGAAATCAGAAGCGATATCGTCATTTGAACTGTGAAAAATAAGAACACCAACAACAGACATCTGACTTGGACAACAGTGACTGAATTTTGGGACTAATAAGGAAAACCCTACCCTAGGCTATAGCCCAGGACACATAAAAGACAACAACAACAACAACAACTACAAGATGTCTTATTGCAGAGCTCTAACTTGGACAACAGAGACTGAGCACAACTTTTGGATCCACAATATCCTAGGCTTCCGCTTAGGGACTAAACGAAAACAGGGAGCAAGTGATACAAAAGACTGAACACAACAGCGATGGATAGAAACCTCGAGAACCTAGAGACTCTATCCTAGACCCTGACCTATAACAATACCTACAACCGAGAGGAAACTTTCCTGGCATCACAAAAACGCCTTTGGGATGGGGTAATGAGTATATATGGAGCCAGAGGTTGATCCCATGATGAAGTATTTCAGGGATGGAGAAACCCTGAATCTCTTAGGCCACTGGAATTCCCTTTTCCCCCCAATGTTTGCTGTGCCTGTGCAAAAAAAAAAATGTGGTGGGAAAGCCAAACCCTACCACTCCAGCACCCATACTTTTTTTTGTTTTGTTTTGTTTTGATTTGTTAGTTTTTGACTTTATTTTTCTTCCACTATTCTTTCTTTTTCACTCTTGTGGTTATTATTTAGAGATTTATTTTTATTTTTATTTGCCGGGTCCACTTTTTTTCTTTATTCTTCCATTTTCCTTTTCTTTTTTTCTCTCTCTTCTTTCTTTTTTTGGTAGCTGTCACCAATTTTTTTCTCCATTTTTTATTATCTTTTTATCTCCAATGACAGTGGAATAGATGCTCAAAACAAGCTGCAAAGTGGAGACCAGTTGCACTAGCATTCTGGGGGTAAAGGAGGGAGATATGGGATGCATACTGGGAACAGGGGTGGAGGGAAGACAGCACTGGTGGTGGGAATGTCCCTCATTCATTGTCACTATGTACCATAAATGATGGAGTGAAAGATTTGTAATGCACTTTGGCCACAATGAAAATTAAAAAAAAAGAATATGTTGGCACTATAGCTAAATTTTTGGTTATGACATTATTAATATTTTTAAATGTGACTTTATTTTTATTTTACACTTACTGTTTTATTTTTTGGCTTTATTTTTGGGTCATGTAGTGCTCAGGGATTACACTTGAGTCAGTCACTCTTGGCAGTGTTCAGGGAACCATATAGGCGTCCAGGGATTGATTCCTGTTTGGCCATGTGTAAAGCAAACACCCTCCCACACTACTCTTTTCTGACTCCTGAATTATACATATTTTTAAATGTATTTGAAGTTTTCAATAGAATACCTATTACAATACTATAAAATGTATACAACACAAAGAATAACTAAAATATGTTATAATTGGCAAATGCTTTTGAATTATAAGTGAAAATAGTCAATGACATTACACATTTTTGGATATTATTCTAACCTGGCTTGGAATTAATGGAATCAAAGCAGATATAAAACAAGTCTCTTGTATTATAAGTCAGAGGAAGATAGATCTTTTCTTCACTAATTGAGTACATAAATAAGTGTTTTAGAAAGAATTCCCTGTAGATCCAATAATCTTTTGCA
Organism: Crocidura indochinensis; assembly: GCA_004027635.1. NCBI lineage: Eukaryota > Metazoa > Chordata > Mammalia > Eulipotyphla > Soricidae > Crocidura > Crocidura indochinensis. The sequence goes on from PVKC010000059.1 coordinate 11,018, forward strand.
AGGAAACCAATTAACAGCTTGTGTAAGAAGCTTACAAATTAAAGTGACAGGAATTCACTTCCATCAGGCTTGGTAATATGATTGACATTTTCTTCTTATAAAAGAATTACTATTATGAACTTAGTAATTTCTAATAGTGGTAAAGCATCACACATAAACATATACATAAAATGCAGATTTCAGCTTACTCTCATAGTCATTAATATAAGAAAAATACTTTAGGCATTTTTTAAAATTATTTTACTAAAAATGTAATTATTTCAATGGAATAATATTACTCTCAATATCTTTCATATTTTAGAAGGAAACAAATGCCTCTTGAACTAGACACACAGATGCATCCAGACATTCACAAGCTCAAATTGTCCTGAATACTACCAAGTTTACACATATTTGGTACCCAGATGGTCCAGGAACACACAATTTTGAACACTGAGTTGCTGCTAAAAATTCACCAAGTTCCTATTGATAAGCAAAACATAAAATATTTGATTCATTCCAAGAGATATTTTAACTGAAATAAAAGTTACATGTAGAACTTTATTTAGAGGTAAGTGGCCTGAGGTACTTTGGTGGTGATGAAGATACACTACTTTGATTGAGCAAAGCCATTAAAGTTAACACTATAATAATCACTAAATGTAAAATAAAATGAAAATTTTAAAAAAATCATTGTAAGTTACACAAGGACAGTTGTGTTTCCAGCAAATTGGTGGTGTGAAAGTGCAGTAATATCATACACCAAACCATTAAAGCAATATTTACTATTGTAATCATCTTACTTAAACAAAAAATTTTAAATAAATCTAAAACTATAAATCAAATTGACTAAAACAATAAAAAATAACTGAGAAAACAAGTTTATGGAAATACTATTTATATAATGTAGAAACTGGAAGATATAGCCACTTGCAATAAGTTAAGATTATCATTTGGGTTGGAAATTGGAGAGGAGAGGAGACAAGGGAGGAGAGGAGAGGGGAAGGAAGGAGAGGGAAGGAGAGATGAGGAGAGGAGAAGAGAGGAGAGGAGAAGAAGGGAAAGGAGGGGAGAGGAGAGGAGAAGAGGAGAGGAGAGGAGAGGAGAGGAGAGGAGAGGATAAGAGAAGGGAGGGGAGGGGAAGAGAGGGGAGGGGAAGAGATCTATATTATTATATTATTATAGACATCTGGAACTCCTAGAATGTCACAAAGCTCTGTTTTTATACTAATTTCAGATTTATATAGAACCTTTATTGCTTATAACTCAGTGGCAGTCTCCTCCAGTATTGATTTTCCTATGCTTTCTTAGAATACAAATTTTCAATGAATGCATTTTTGAAGGTTTGACAATTAAAATGATAGAATCTAGAATATACTTTGCTTTTCATGCTAAAATCTGAAAGAAGTACTCAAAAGCTAACCAAGAATATGATTAAATTACATGGCATATTGTTGATTACTAGTTTAGAAGATTTTTATGTTACTTTTTGTATAGTTACAGTGAAATTAAAGTTATTTATGATTGGCTTTCAGGCATAAGCTTTTAAAAATAATGTATTTCTAGCGTTTCTCTTGGTTTCTATATCCAAATTAAGAGCAATCAGTTTTAATTTTGTGTGTTCAAAAGAATTTCTTAGGGGCAAGATATTACAATATATAAAGGAAAGAACTTGCCTTGCTGACAACCCAGATTTGATATTCAGCATCACATATGATTTCATGAGACCCACCAGAAGTGATCCCTGATAACAGAACTAGGAGTAATTTCTGAACACCACTAGGTGTGACCCCCCCATAATGACTAATTGTGGCTCCCAAACAATCAACCAAACAAAAAGAAGTATTTTACAGAACTCAAGTAGAAAAAGTATTCCATGGTACGCACAATACAATCAAGATAGATTATGCTCGATAGCTTCAAATAAATCAAAAAATATATTAATACAAGACCTTAAATATAACTTTATTGTTTGTTTTAATAGCTTTTAGCCATATTACACATTAAGAAACTGTGAATGGCTCATTAGACTTAATTCATCACCTGGTAACATTCATTTAAATATAATGAATTATTTTAAAGTCAGAGGGATCTAAAAATAACTATAAATCACACATTTGATGGAGTCTTGAAGAATTTTTTCTTTTTCTCTTTTCCTCTTTTTCTCCTCTCTTCTCTTTTTGTGTATGTGATTTATACGTATAGATACAGAGATTATAGATGTATGCATATTATATAATTTAATCATAAAAATTTTATGATTTGCTTGAAATTTACTCTAAAATTTAGATTATAAAACCACATTTTGACATTGATAAATATTTGATATAGATTAAATACACATGCTTTAAATTGATAAAACCACATAATTGACCTATGATATATATATATATATGCTTTTTGGGCCACACCCAGTGATGCTCAGGGGTTATTCCTGGCTATGCACTCAGAAAGTGCTCCTGGCTTAGGGGACCATATAGGGTGCTAGGTGATTGAACCACAGTCCATCCTAAGTTAGTGGGAACACTTTACTGCTTGCACCACTGCTCTGGCCCTGTTACTATTATTTAATTATAATTAAATTATCAATATGTATTAAGAATAATACCCTTTGTTTCTATAGTCATTCATCTAATTTAATACTGGCTTTATAAAATTGTTATAAATGACATGACATATACAGGACTTATACGGAAATCTTAAATTATCTTCAATGAGATAATTTATTAGCAATTTGAAATCCTTTTATGGCAATACTTTGTTTTCTCATGAATTTGCTTGTCATTCTTGCTCACAGATCATCTAATCTTTTCTGTATCATTTCAATTTTAGTATATGTGCTGTTGAATTATGGCAATACTATTTTTATAAAGAAGAAACAAGAAAGCAAAATTATTGTTTATAAAAACACTTATGATCACACTGACATTCTATTAAGTGAATAGAATAGATACAACGAGTTACATATTGTATGATACTATCAGGTAAAATTATAAAGTAATAGTTGAATAAGTTGTGAAAGAAGGTATGACTATATGTGGAAAATAGAAGAGAGTATTTTGGAGTGATGGAATATTCCAAATATTGATAATGGTGTTAAATAAATATATACAATTTTTCAATTTATAAAATGCATATAAAAGTTAATTGCTTCATATTAATTTGAATTCAGTATGATTTTATATTTATTATAATAAATTCAGACAAATCTTTAGACTATAGCTGGAGATAGTACCAGGCAATCATCCAGGAATGATTCCTCTTCACAGTGACAAGAAGCTTTAAGACATAGCAAACTGGATCTGGCCTCTAATGTCAAACAAATAAAGCTAAAAGAAAACTAAATGAATGAAGTTGAAGATATCTGTATCAAGTGAAATAAGTGAGAAGTAGGTAGCTATTAGGTGTTTCACTTATTTTTTCACATAGTATAAAATGCTATGTCTATGGGATATCAGTGGTGGGTATTCATCTAAATTACCCTGGGTCCTAGATTGTAGAAATTTATATAGGGAAGTAAAGGAATTGGAAGGGGGGAGCCAGAGAGTGAACATGGAGGTAGGGCATTTGTCTTGCATGCAGAAAAAAGGTGGTTTGCATCCCGACACCCCATATGGTCCCCCGAGCCTGCCAGGAGCGAATTCTGAGTGTAAAGCCAGAAATAAGTCCTGAGTTCTGCCAGGTGTGACCTAAAAATCAAAAAAGAAAAAAAGAAAGAAAGAAACTAGAAGGGGATAAGTAAGTAGAGGTTAGGAGCAAGAGTCAGGGGTGTTGGACACAGTGGCTGTGTAGAAGTGGAGTATAAATCTGAGCTACAAAACTAGTAAATACCTGAAATTATTATTTAAGCTGAAATAGCCAAAACCTTAGAATGTACCTATATAAAAGGCACAGTGGGAGTGAGGAAATAAAATGAAACTGTTGGAGGAAAATTAACATTGATGATAGGATTACCATTGGAGCATTGTGTACTTAAAACTGAACTATGAGAAAAATTTATAACTCATAATGACTTGATAAAAACAATAAAAGTAAAAATGAATGTATATGGATATGACGTCCAAGATGATTAAAATAATTTAATTTTCATCTCAAATTTAGAGACTTCTGGATATGCAGAAATGCTCTGACACTTTATAACAAGTCAAAATCTTCTATATGGTTATTCTAATTAAAATAAATTATTATGCTTTGGAAGTTTTGAGGTGACATATGAATGGAATGGGTATAAAGCAGAACACTGTATTCTCTCAAAGTTCATTTCCTGCAGTGTTATGCATAACTTCCATTACATGCATTATTCAAAACTAATATATAATCTAATTCCCTGGAAGCATTAGTAAGCTTCTGATGTTTTGAACAAGTAACTTAAAACCTACATCTCAAATTGTCATAAACTGAAAGAAGTGTCTTTATTTTAAAATTACTTTTAAATAAATTTTTTGGATCTAGAGAAATAGTACAAAGACTGGAGTACTTGCTTTTTCTTGGTTGATCTAACTTTGATCTCTGGCATCAAATACGGTCCCTAGGCCCTGCCAGTAATTTCCAAGTGGAGAGATAAGACTACGTCCTGGGAACTTCTGACTGACTATGGTCCTAAATCAAAAGAAAATTTTATGATTTACTATCATAAAATTTTATATACCTATTTATACATATTTATTCTAGTGGTCAGGTAAAATTTCTCACTTTAATAGGGACCATGTTGAGATGAGAGCAATAATATAGCAGTGGGTAGGATATGTATGTTTCAAATGCCAACCCAGGTTTGATATCTGGTATCCTGTATGATCTTATATCTCATATATGATATGCTCTCATCCCTGATCTCCTGAGCCCCACCAGAACTGATCCCTGAATAGAGACCAGAAATAAGCCCTGAACACTGCCATATATGTCCACTAAATAAAAACAATGATTAATAAAGAACAAGAACAAGAAAAAGTAAAATGTCATAAATAGAAAAAGTTTAAGGTGTTTTGCCTAGAAGAGATATTATTCAATTAAACAATGATTGTCTAATAAGTATGGTAGTGACTATAATCAGGTATATGTAACATGAAACATACTATTCTTGAATTTACTTACTAGATCTAATTTAATATGTATAATTTATACTGTTAAATATGAGTAAACAAACAAGTAACAATTTACAGTCTGGTATTCTGAAGTTTATATCTTATTAAAGAGTAAATATCATTTACACAATTGTGACTATACATGAGAATACAGAATAATATATGATTAGTTCATGAACTATATTTAACATTTTTTTTTGGTTTTGGGGTCACACCCAGCAGTGCTCAGGGGTTACTCCTGGCTCCATGCTCAGAAATTGCTCCTGGCAGGCACGGGGGACCATATGGGGCACCGGGATTCGAAGCGATGACCTTTTGCATGAAAGGCAAACGCCTTACCTCCATGCTATCTCCCGGGCCCCTATGAACTATATTTAAATTGCAAAAAAAGTGAGGACTTGCAAAATAACAGTACCTTTTCTAGATCATTTTAAAAATTAATTTAGGGCTGGAGCTATAGCACAGTAGTAGGACATTTGCCTTTCACATGGCCAACTGGGACCTCCCAGAATTTAATCACATATGGAGCTATTCTGAGCACAGCGTCTGGAATAAACCCTGAGTGCCACTAAGTGCGGCACCAATCCTCCCCAATTAATTGAATATAAATATGCCACTTATTTGTGCCAAACACTTTTGTTAGTATTAGATTATATCATATTAAAAACCAGAGTGAGGTAAAAATAGTTTTATTAAGATTTGTGAACTGAGAAAAATAAGGTAAACAATTCACTAAAGATAGCCTACATGTAGCATAGGCAGGAAACTTTAATCTATTTATGCTACCACAACACTCTGCTTTTACTGTCTATAACTATTCTTAATTATGTAAGGAATATGATCATGTTTAGAGGCATTAAAATTTCTGTTAATACAATTTTCAGAGTCTATAGCTATCAGAATGGTGCTAAATTACATGAATACATTAAGCATGATTTCAGTTAAATGAAAATGATCATATTTTTCAAAGAATTGCATTTTTGAGATAAGCTATAACATTTATCCTGAATTTCCTATATATTTTTGTAGATCTATTTTTCTCAATGTTCTTGTGTTGTTTATATCTCTAATGTGACATAGACCTGACCACACTTTTTCTAAACATATGCATCTTTGCCCCAAGTTGGAATCAATTTAAAAACATCAATATTCATTGCTGTGGGAAAGATGCACTGTAAAGAGAAAATTAAAAACACTGACTAGCTATGTTCCTTGCTGTAATTTCTTCATGAGTGTCTGTTTCTAAAGTGCTTTATTTGTTTGTTCATAAACTTTTCTACATTAACAGGTGTATGTGTCCTCACTTTGGCAGCACATATACTAAAATTGGAACTATACAGAGAAGATTAGCATGACCCCTGCACAAGAATGACACGCAAATTTGTGAAGCCTTCCATATTTTTTTAGAATAAAGTTAAGGAAAAACAAACAAACAAAGAAAAACAGGTGTATTTATTCTCCCTATGCAAAGCACTTCATACAAATATTGTCCCCTACACTCTCTATTAACACTGGGGTATCATATTGCGCAAATGTGCCAGCATGGATCAAGAAACCAATGTGAGAAAACCTGCTATCTTGTTAAAGATCTTGTCATTGAACCTTATGACAGGGAGAATAATGTGTCTGAGAAATTACATGGACTCAAAATATAAACCCATTTCCAGTGACTTCTCACCAGTATTGTTTTGTTTGTTTTCTTTTCTTATTGCACTTTGTCACTTACTTCGCCTTCCTCCTGGCCTTTGTAATAGGTTCCCTCTGATGAAATTGCCTTCCTATTACTGTGCAAGTTCTATTCTTAGCATTTTCTTTGGGAACCATATCATTTTTGAAACTCCGTAATTCAAAGAAATAATATACCTAAATAAAAAGCACTGCATAACCCATCCAGATCCAGAATATTAATGATTATGGAGAGAAGTCTGATCCAGAATATTAATGAGAGGAGAGAGAAAGAGAGATATACATGTATACATTTATGAGTTGTCTCTTTTTCAAAACACTGTTGTCTGATTGTAAAAGGCCATACACATAGCACAGTGGGTAGGGTATTTGCCTTGGATGCAGCCAACCTAGGTTTATCTTGGTACCACATTTAGTGTCCTGTGATCCACCAGAAGTGATAATTGTGTATAGGATTAGGCTTGAATATTGCCTTGTATGGACCTAAAACCAAACAAATGAACAAAGGCACCCATCATTTTTATTTTAAACTACATATATATCAAAACCTAAGATTGGATTTTTTGAAAAAGATCCAATAATCCATCTTCTTCCTTCTTGTCCATGCTTGCATTAGTTGATATAAAAATGTACATTGGAGTGAATATGGAGGTTGATTTATTGCAAATTGATACTATATTGGGAAGTGTTCTTTTATATAAATTTCAACTAATTAGACATAGAACTTCCTGTTAAGACTTCATGCCAAAAGGCAAAACAAGTATCTGTGAGCTCAATTTCCTCAGATATTTTGCCAATTTCAGTTATGCCAACATTTTGACTTTAGGTAGTTCAATGATTTCTGATGTCATTCATTTGGAGTATTCCTACATACTGCCTTTTTTAGGTCCTTCTATAGACTTTGACATGTCATGCTTTTTTAATGGACAAGTGCCAAAAATGCATATATTTATGCATTTATATATATACATTTATATATATACATTTATATGCATGTGTCCTGGTTATACAAGAAAATCCAAATTTCATAAACTTAGATATGAATATTTGCAGTTTATTCTCTAGTTTCATTCCAAAATTGTCCAGCATATAAAAATATGCTGAGGCCCACTACTGCTTACCTCCCAACAGAAAAACTACCTGACTTTTCAACTAAGTTCCAAGAGAAAAATGATCTATGGTACAATCCAAATAGTCTGGTCCTGGCTGTAAGTAACCACTGTTGCATTCTCAAAAAGGGGGAAATGTAGCAGAAACTCCATTTTTGTATAAACTATGGTAGCTCAATGCCCTCTGGCAGAAATGGACTGCTAGCTAATCATGGCAAACACCAAAACTACAATATTATTTTATGTCTGTAAGTCTTGAGCAGCCCCAATGTCTTATAATAGTGCCAGCTCAGAAGCATTACAGGAAATGTAATGAGAATGTTACAAATAACATTACACATATAAATAACATATAAATAGCAAATAACTTAAAGGAGCAATGCAGTGAGATTAAACAGTAACACAGAAGGCTCAATTATCACCAACTACATACAACTCAGTAAATCCTTAGATACTGATTTTAGTAACACAATGCAGGATATAGCAACCATTTCAAATTGACCTATATTGATATAAGTTTTGGTACACATTTTCTTTATGTTGTAATAAGCAATATGAAGTACCTGCAGGGGCAGGATATAGTGATGGGTGGGAAGACTGGAGACACAGGTGAACAGAAGTTGATGGTAGTGGATTGCTGTTTTAATATTTAATGCCTGTAATGACTATATTCTGAACAACTTAGTAAATTATTGTGATATAGTAAAAACTAGGAAAAAATAAAATTAAACTATTAAATAAATCACTAATATTTAAAAAGTAAGACAGATGAATTAAATCTAGATAAGAAAGATACTAATCAGTGTCAAAAATGTGAATATACAAAAAGACGATCAAAAAATAAAAAAAGTTTCTTATGCTAGATGAATAAGTTCTGGGTAACTAATATATATCAAGGTGAATATTATTAACATCATAATATTATATACTTGAAATTTGCTGAACAAGAATTTAATTCTGTAACCACCAAAAAAGAATGAAAATCAGAACTATTATGTAAGAAGATAATTACATTAATTGGCTTGATTATTGTGATTACTTCACAATTTATGTGAAATTGCTCTTTGTCAGTTATGCCTCAGTTAATTTATCAGTTATGATAAATATGAAAAATAAATAGGTTAATTTAAAATATGATAAATATAGTCCAGGAAAAAGTACAAATGTTAGAGAGCATACTTACTATGTTTCTAGACTGGGTCAATTTCTGCAACACCTGATCCTTTGAGTACCTCTGAGATTGAGCCTGAAGGCCCAGAGGACTTTTCAGGTGTCCATAAATTTCTGGTTGGCCTAAATAACATCATGTTCCTGGGTCTCTGAATTGAACTATAGTCCAGTTCCTCTGAGTCTCAAAACTGTCCCCATATACTTCTTGAAGACTTTTTGAGAACCATCTAATTAATTTAATCGAGAATACTGTCTACAGATATTTCAATATTTCATGAAGAAATATAAAAGCAAATCTAAAGATCACATGTTGCAATACTAATGTACATATATTTTGGATTATCAAATGTATCTACAATATCTGTATTCATAAAACAAGTCATTAAATTATCTTGTGAAGTTGAGTACTTAGAATTATAGCACTGCAATTTCACAGGAGCTCAGTTTTTGTTCTGATATGTATAAAATTTGGGGTAATTTTTAAAGCAAGCTCTCCAAGTTAGAATGTGTACAGGTTAGATGTATAGAAATCCACCTGTATATTGTAAATATGTGCTAGATATTTCCTTCTGAAGTTTTAAGCAAAGCCTTCAATGAAACTGAAATAGAATGACACATTAAGATGAACTATAAAAAATATAATTTAACAATATAAGCAAATTAATGCAGATGAGCCAAATCTGTGTCTCTGTAGTCATTTATTTCCAAAGAAGAATTAAAAATTGGAATAAAAAGTCCTTCCTGAACATTGAAATTCAAGATCAAAGGAATTTAATCCAAAATCATTTATTTTAACCTCAAGTATCAAAAACCTCATAACCCAAATTTTAAATTAAATCAAATACAAAACAATAGTAGCCAATTCTTGTCTTGCCAGTGGTTTTATAGTTCCATTAACAAATAGAAAAATCATCAGGTGCACTGAGCTAGGCTTTCACTTCCACTGAAAAGGCATGTCCCCTTGGGCCTTGGGAGTTGGATTAATTTAATTGAAATTTTTTTCAGTAGGTTTACTTTTGAAGAGTTTTCAGCATTTAAAAAGGACATGCCAGATTTACATAGCAGATATCCAAGACCTCAGCAATATATAAAATAAGTTAAACATTTGTTTTTTTAGGTAACTTATTTAGCAAAACTACCTTTGAAAAATTCATTATTCAATATTTTCAGAAACTATTGTGTAAATTCGATATTATTAAATTAAATGAGACAACATATAATTTGCATCTGCTATATAGAATCTAAACATTGTAAAGTAAAAATAAATTGGGAAATTTTTTAAGTATGGAATTAAGTTTGGTATCCAAATTTGCTTATTGAAGTCTTCTGCTTCTGTAACTAATTCTCACATTCTTAGTGGGATAAAATAATATAGACATAGTTCTGTATTTTTGGGAAAAATGGAATATCTATCCAAGTGAAACTTTCATGCAAAAACTCTAGGAGCTAGCATGGCTAGAGTCCTTTTTAGTGATATTACAGATTGTTTAGAGTTTTTGGCTCATAACCACATCCATTTCAAAGCCAGCAACTTCCTTATTCTTTATTTTCTCTTCTCTCTCCCCAAAGCAAAAGACTTCCTTTTCTTTTGTATTTACAAGACGTATTTTTACTGCATATAGGCATCCCAGAAAAATCCAAAAAAACAAAACTAAAAAAGAAACAAACCTTACATTGAGAGTATTCCACCTAAAAATATCTGTATACCACACAAAACAACATATTCATGTGGTCCACTGTTTAGAATTGTACATTTTTAGTTGGTAGGTGTGCATATTTGAAGTTTTCATACTTATGGGAATATTTATGCTTATTGTACCCTGGTCAGAAATGCAATTCAGACACTGTAATTTATTTGTAAAGCTAAATATTTTCAGAAGCAGTAACTTATGTCCAAGTTCTTATTTGAATACTTATTTTTAAGTATTTTCAAAGTATCTTTTATCGTTGAATCACATAAAGAACCTTCAGGAAGGTTCTATTATAGTAAGAAAAAGCTTTGACGTTGATGTCTGGGTCAGAGGAATTTTAATTGAGACTATCACATAATAGTGATTAATTCTCACACATACTCTGACTATATTCCAACAATATCATATGACTTTTTTCTGTCAACTTCTTTTTATATAAGCTTATATAAGTTAATGATAGTAAAACTTTGAAAATGCAATTAAAATGTTTGAAGTAATCAATTAGATAATGAAGTTTCAAAATCAATATCATTGATTGGATTCACTCTGATATTTGCAGTAATGTTTAAAAACATCAAACATTGCACACAAAAAAAATTCTCTTAACTAGTCATCTGAACTTTTGCCACTATCTGCCAGCTTTTACATAAATTCATTATTTTGGAATTCCTGTACTTCATACTGCTCTGTATTAGATATAAGTTCTAGAAACATATCAATCACTGTGTTTCCTTTAGATAGCATGTGCTATTTATCATATTAAACTTCATCTTACCAAAAAAGAAGCATAAAGTGACATCTCAGAAACAACAAAATCTTTTGTAAGCACATTTATAAACTAGAAGAAATGGAATGTGCATGCTATATCAAATTGTGAATATATGCAGAGTTAGGGAATATTTCACTTGGGGAGGTACTACAAACCAGTGTTAATGCGATTCTCCAAACTTCATTACTTCTCAGAATAAACAAAATATGCTTTTAGCATTGCTATTTTTATATACTAAATTATATTTATTATTGCAAATGTTATTTAATATAACCTCCACTCAACAATCTAGCAGTAAACACTAAATGTGTTTATTACTAGTACAGAGAAGAATTTAATTATTTAAATTTGTTTTCTATAAAAATTGTTTGCAATGACATACTTCCTTTAACCTGACATATTTTCACAATCTTACAAATTCTTAATAATACATTGCTCTAGGGTGACACTTCAAATGTTAGCATTTCACAGTACGTTAGCAGGCATCTTTTCTCAGTGTACCATGGGGAACCATTAACATCATTGTCATTTTATAGAGAAGGATATTAAAGAAAATGATGCCAAGCCCTGGTCAAAGCACTTGTCCTTGATGGTGAAAATGGAATTTACATTCCCCATCTCTCAAGAGCATCCACTAACAGTCAGAAGATGAATATCCTAAAATACTTGGTCTAGGTTATATCTTTCTCACTGAACCTTGAACGAAGAATAAGTGCAATAAATGGAATGGGTAGCATAAGTTATTATGCAGCAGAAAATTAGTAATTTAAATATCACGCCAACATATTTGTTGTAGCTGTCAATGTATATGCAGCTTTTATTAGCTCTAAATAAAATTTTAAGACTAATATTCAAGGTTTACTTATTATAACCAATTATAATTTATCATTAACTTATTGAACAAAAGACACCTGAAATATCCCAATCTTAAATAATAATTTTAGTGAATATTATAAAAAAGAAAAAAACTACTGTAATATAAAAACCCTGCTATACTTTAAACAATCATTAAATTTATAATTCCTCACAGAGCACTTTATTCTAGTAATACATATAAATGCTTATTATTATATTATTACAATACTTATCAAATACTTTGGTTAGGTGGATACTGTATGAACTCTTGTATTACAGAATGACCAAAAGAACATTTTGAGGGTTATACCTGCATTGTGGTTATATAGTAAATTAAATCTGAGAATGCAAATAAAGTACAAGTTCATCCCTTTTAAACATATAGCATGCTTATAAATGATTTTTATATTAAAAATAGAAGCAATTATTAAGAACTATGTGTCATTGTCAATATTTTGAGCCAATGAGAAATTCCTAGATTGTCATGATTTGATTTTTACATTACACTTACTGAAAATGCTTTTTAAAATAAGTAAAATAGAGCTTATTTTGGCTACTTATATATTTTGGAAGAAGGGTAGAAATTATTTTAATAATTTTTGAGAGTTATATCTATCACTATCTAAAAATATATTACTAATCCAACAATTTGCAGCATCTTTAAAGATATTTGATGAAAATGTAAATACAAATCAAGAAAATTACTATTTCATTAAAAGTTATATTAAGCGGGAGCCGGGAGATAGCATGGAGGTAAGGCGTTTGCCTTTCATGCAAAAGGTCATCGATTCGAATCCTGGTGCCCCATATGGTCCCTCGTGCCTGCCAGGAGCAATTTCTGAGCATGGAGCCAGGAGTAACCCCTGAGCACTGCCGGGTGAGGCCCAAACACCAAAAAAAAAGTTATATTAAGCAACAGTCTGATTTAATATTAATTTTTATTGCAGTGTCATATTGTGCAATACTATTGAATCCATTGTCTCACAGCTGTAGAGTAACTATACTAATTCTTCCTCCAGTGTATTACATTGAATGAATCAGTATAATTAACTTAATGCATATTTTTAATACTGACACTTATTCTATGAAACAAAGATTACATTTTCTCTTAAATAAATACTAGTGCTTCACTTTGACAATTTCAAGTTTTTACAGCAATTTTTTGACATTCAAGAAATGTAAAACAGTAATATTTTGATATGTTTTATTAAGAAACATCTAATTTTATTAATTATCTCACTGAAGAATATAGTCTGTCCTATTATGAACTGTAATTAAGGAGTGTGACAGTTTTGTTGAGCATAAGCTAGTAATTTAGAATGTTTTGATAATAATGCATTCTTCTACTGTAAGTAGACTACAACCTTTTGTCATAAAATAGCTATAAGTTCTGTAATAGAGGAACATTAGAAAGGAAAAAGAGGGGTATGCCAAGTCCTCCCGTCTCCCCTACCACTAAGCCACCCTGCAAAATTTATCATTCACTGTCCATACCCACCATTAACCTAGGAGGAAAATAGTCCATTTACTCTATTAGGACACAAAGGAAATTGAAAAGTCATATCACTATCTCTTTCCAGATAGTCTATTCTAGGCTGAAATTCTGGGGCCTTCTCAGGATGGGTAGTGACAGATTCTCCTTTCTGCCTAAAGCCACTGAAGCTACCAGCTCATTTAATGCCACCAATGCATCTCCACAACTTAGCCTTAAAAAATTGCTAAAACACCGAAGTTGTCCTAGGTCTATAGAACCTGGACCTAGTAGTCAAAAATCTCAAAATGTTATAGTATTGTCAGCCCAGTAAACTCACAGCTAATATGTTAGATAGAAGACCCTCAAGCTTAATGACTCTAAGCAGTAACAGAGAAAGCTCAACTTGTACCACCCACAGCCCAGTGTACCCTTAAATACATATTTTACTAGAACCATTGAGATATAAAAGTTATATTACATTGATGATTATTTATCTAAGTTTTGAGAATTCCAATGCTTTTTTGTTGTAACAAACAATATAAAGTACATGAGTTTGTGCCTACAAGAGGTCACGCTAGGATAGTGGAAGGGAAATAGGCGACACAGGAGGAGGAAAGGACACACTTGTGTTGGTATTGGTGTTTGAAAATTTACTGCATTAAACAACTAATGTTATTGTACAACTTATTATATAATACAAGTGTTATAAAACATTTATAAATTGCAAAATTTAAAAAATGTAACTAAAAGGAATGTAAAAAGAAGCAGATGGATTATAACAGCAGCAAGGTGCAGGGTCCATGGACACATTGGTGATGTAAATATGTGGTATAGGTATATAATCAAATCACAGAACCAACAACATGGAAAGCATTATATCCAAACTTTAATAACTAAACTTAAATGTGCACAGTCAATCGGCGGGTGAGGGGAGGGTGGGAGGAAATCTGGGGAGATTCGTGGAGAGAATCTGGCCAAAGTGGTAATATTATTGTTTGGATATTGTATGCCTGAAACTTAACTATGGTAACTTTATAAATCAAGTACCTTGAACAAAAAGAAAAATGAAAAAATTACAATTTTACAATATTTTACAATATATTTACAAAATATTTTATAATATTTCTTACGTATTTCTCTATTTGCATTATATAGTCATTTATTAATAAGAACCATTATCATTATAAAAAACGTCATGCCTATCTTAGATATTTTTAATGTGCCTTCAAGAACAATCCTTAACTAAAAATTGGATCAGCTGCTCAGAAAAATTAGTTTTGTAAACTACAGTTTATGCTCAATTTAAATAGTAAATATTCCAAGTTAACTGACCATTTCCAATTATAAGTTAAATGATATATATTAGTGAATATAAAATAATTAATGTTACAGTGAAGAAAATCACAATCACACATATACAAAAAGCTGAAGGTTTCTACTTTTCTATGACAATTAGCTGTGTCATGAAAAAATGTAATGTTAATGTTTACTATTAAAATATGAGAGTTGGGGCCCGGAGAGATAGCACAACAGTGCCTGCCTTGCAAGCAGCCATTCCAGGACCAAAGGTGGTTGGTTTGAATCCCGGTGTCCCATATGGTCCCCAGTGCCTGCCAGGAGCTATTTCTGAGCAGACAGCCAGGAGTAACCCCTGAGCACCGCCGGGTGTGGCCCCCCAAAAAGCAAACAAACAAAAAAAAAAATATATATATACATATAAGAGTTAAGTATTGATATATTAGGTAATGTGCTGCAACTACAAGGCTCAAATATCTTTCCTATAATAAAAATTTAGACTTTGCAAATGATTGATAGAGTGAAATTAGAATATTATATTAATTTTTTATTCATACAGTGCAAAATGTGAATATTATGCAGGGGCATTTATCTGTAATTGAATGAAATGTTGCATTTATCTTTTGTCTTAACTTGGATAAGTTTTAGCTTTCCTCTGTTACATGAAAGTTATGAGGAAGGGAAGGAAGGAAGAAATAAGGGAAGAAGGGAGGGAGGAAGAAAGGAAGAAAGGAAGAAAGGGAGGGAGAGAGGAAGAAAGAGGGAGAAAAAAGGGAAAGAGGAAGGGAGGAAGGAAAAAAGGGAGGAAGGGAGGAAGGAAGGAAGCAAGGAAGGAAGGAGGGAGAGAGGAAGGAAGGAAGGGAGGGAGAGAGGAAGCAAGGAAGCAAGAAAGGATGGAAGGAAGGAAGAAAGGAAGGAAGGAAGAAGGGGAGGAAGGTAGGAAGTAAAGGAAGGAGGGAGGAAGGAAGAAAGGAAGGAAGAGATGGATGGAGGAAGGAAGGAAGGAACGGAAGGAGGAAGGAAGTGAGAGAGGAAGGAAGGGAGGGAAGAAGGAAAGAAAGGAGGAATGAAGGGAGGGAGGGAGGGAGGACCAAGAAAAGGAGCAGCAAAAACAAAAGGAAGGAGGAAAGAAAATGAGAGGGTCTGAAAAATGAGAATTTATAGTGTACTAAGCTCTTGATATGCACACAGCTCTATGGGGTTTGATCCTGAGTACCATCTATATATTCCTGAGTAACATCAGTAGTGATTTCTGAGCACTAAAACAGGAATATGCTCTAACCACTAACAGGTTTTTCCCACCCCCATAAAATCAGAAATTCAAAAGAAGAAAATCTAAAGTACAATAGACATAACATGCATATAAACATATTTCCTATTATCAAGTAATAAAGAATATGATCTGAGGAAAGGGAAACAAGCAGCGACCCCATAAATTTCTCTCATTACTGCCTGAAGATAGGTCACTGGATTTAATGTTATAAAGTAGAAACCAAACAATAACTGACAGAATTGTCTGACTGTAGAAACACTAACCAGAACTCAAAGAACCTAAATGGAATTTGTAGGGGGATATTATTATATGGAATGTAATAAAACAAATGGAAATAACAATTCACAAATCTGGAGAAAATTCCGAGCTTTTTGCAATTGACTAATTTCAGTTTTATTTGACACAAAATGATGCAAATTCAAAATGAAAGAACCTTTAGGTTAAACAATTCTTAAAACTCCTAGTTAGAAATTATTTTTCTTTAGAGCTCCCAAATCCAAGTGCAGGAAGCTTGTTACTTGATAAATAAGGATTGATTGGGGGTGGGGGATATTCAAATCCTAGCAACCTAAGAAGTGTTTGGTTTTCTTGTTCTCAAAACTCCAATCTTAATTCTAGGTTGGAGTTAGTATTTTATAAAAGAATCTTGGGAAAGGGCAGGATCAATAGCACAGTAGGTAGGGCTCTTGCCTTGCAAGCAGCAGACGTAGGTTCAATTCCCAGTATCCCATGCTGTCCCTTGAGCCTGTCAGGGATGAATATGAGCCATAAGTAACCCTGAGCACCGCTGGGTGTAACCCAAAAATAATATTGGGAAAATACATTAGAAGTGTATAGCCATGATAAGACAGTAGTGTCTTATCCCTCTAATTCTTTGGACTGACGTAAGATGTTAATGATTCCCAGGGAAGTGTTCAGTTTCTTATAAAATATTGACATAATGTAGTTAAGCAACCATGTATCTCCAAGTCTGCATGAAAATATACCAGAGTTTTTTATATTTATCTTTTTTACCCCAACATCCATAATTAGATGGTGTTTAATATTAAAAATACAATAATAACCACCTATTTTAGGATTGAGAAATAAGGCTCGGAGAGCTACGAGGAGGGTGCTCTGTTTATGACTGAAACCGAAGATCTGTCATGCTTGTAATCTTGGTGCTTAAATAAAGATTTAAAATAAATAAATACATATTAAAAAAGAGCTATGAGAAATTATAAGATCTATATGAGGAGAGTTATGGAGTTCCTAGTGCTCAATCATTAAAACCACCAAAGTAAAAGCGTTCTACAATGCACAAGTAATCACTCCAGTACTAATATGGATATTGCCTGTTTGAGGAAAGTCGAGTCCTTAGATATCCATCTATTACTATCTATTCTATTTCTGGATGTTCTGATCAAAATGCAAAACATATTTTTGATTTATTTTAATATATAATAGGTAATACAATATGTTACATTGATGTTGATAGTTTGTTTATATACATATATATATATATATATATATGTATCTATTAATACATAAACCCAGCAGCACTAAAGATTACTCTTGACTCTGTACTCTGAAATTACCTGTGCCAGACTTGGGTGTGTGTGGGATTATGGGATGCTCAGGATTGAACTTGGGTTAGCTGCATGCAAGGCTATCATTCTAGTCTCTGTGCTATCACTCCAACCTGTCATATATATTAACTTGGCCTATTTCTCAAAGTCATTTATATTAAAAATCCTGAAATGTCAACAGCTGACTGACTTTCTGTTTGTATATGATAGTTGACAATCTTGAAGCTGTAACATAAGTACAGCTTATGTTTGATAATCAATGTAAACACATTGTATTACTGTGAAAGACATGAAACTATCCCAAGATACCAAAATAAATATTCCATTTTTGGCACTGTGTTAGCACTTCAGCTTATATATCACTTTCTCTGAGGACAGATAAGTGTCACACTTTTCAACAGATCAGAAGTGCAGGAGTTCAATATTTGTTACTGAATAGTGAGTATATTTTAATATTCCTGAGATTTGATATTAGCAACAATTCTTGGAAAAAGCAGGTGTTGAATTGTCAAGGCTAATGTCAATGTATTGTATAAAACAATTTGATAAAAAATGTATATATGTATAATTGCATAATTATATTACATTAGTAAAGCCACATGGTTAATTACCTTTCACCTGTCATTTAATATTTTTGGTAATGTCAAACATTTTTGTTATCTATATCAAACTATTACTCAGGATTCATAATTGTTGTGCTCATATTATTAGGGGACTAAATACATGTAACTTTTGAGAATACCCACAAGATAAATTTTGTAGGGAATAAGTAGCCACTTTTACATATATTCAATTTTTTATATTACAAACTCTATACTGGCTTTTCAAACCTTTGAACAAATATACCAGCATTAGTCTATATATATGTGGCTAAAGTCATTAAGATAACTATATCACAATGAAAATTCTATCTGGACTCCTTGGTCAATGCAACTTCAATTATGGATTTCTAAATCTGTATTCTAGCTTTACTACTCTCCTTATTTCTTTTTTTTTTCCATTGGGGTGGGGGGTAACACTCAGCAGCACTCAGAGATGGCTCCTGGCTCTGTGCTCAGAAATCTCTCCTGGCAGGTTCGAGGAACCTGATGGGATGCCGGGACTTGAACCATCATGTGTCCTGGATCAGCTGCATGTAAGGCAAATGCCCTAACACTGTGCTATCTCTCAGACCCCTCTCCTTAATTCTTTTTTTACTTATAAAAATGGTATTTTAAATAATAAAGCACAATCTTTAATTTAAATATGTTTATATTTTTATGGTCTATTCAAGGGTTTGTACAATAAACCCATGTAGCTCTCATATTGGGCTGAGTATAATTAGCGTTTTCTTGCACAGATCAGGAAAATAGAGATTGAAAGAAAGAACATGACAAATACTTCATATGAGTAAAAAAAAACTGTAACTAGTAATCAAAATTTCATTAAAATACTTTAAATACAAAATATAAATCCATTCACATTCTACTTATTTATAGGCATTAATGATATTAACATGAAATACATCCTTACATGAACATTTTAATCATGTTTAGGTAAATATAAAAAAGAATAAAAATAGAAACACACTGAGTGTGTCAATATAGTATAAAACTGAGAGACTTATTTTATATGCTACCAACCTTCTTTGATCTCAGTACCACATATGGTCCTCTGAATATTTCTAGTATTGATCCTGAGCAGGGAGCCAGAAGTAAGCACTAATCACAGTTAGTGTGCAAGCCTTCTCCCACCACAGCAACAGATCAAGAAAAAATGTGAAAAAGAAAAACAACACATATTCCCAATTATTGCTCTTTCAGTAATAATTCTGTTATTAAAATAATTTAGTGCATAGTGAGCAGTATTTTCTAGAGTTTGTTAAATGTAAAAGAGTTTAGAGTGTATTTTAAGGTATACGTGATAATTTGAAACAGTAAAATGAATCATGTTTTGAACAATATGTAACAATTCTTGGAAAAAGCAGGGGTTGAATTGTCAAGGCTAATGTCAATGTATTGTATAAAACAATCTGATAAAAAATGTATATATGTATAATTGCATAATTATATTACACCAGAGCAATTCACAAGTCAACTTGTTTCATGCAAGTTTAAGACCTAAGGTATCATCTTTAATATTCATTTAATTCTAATGAGAATGCTAAACTCACTAAGAATAAAAATCAGCCTACACCTTCATCATGCAACTGTATCTTTCTTCTTGATAATTACTTCAGAAAAAAAATCTGTATAGTAAAAGCATCCTTTTACTAAAATGACAATTGAAGTCATTTTTTGTATTGAGATCCATCTAACCTTGAAACAGAAAATATGTTGGTATATGTACATCAGAAATGTATAAAAAATCAAAACAGCGTTTTTCAGCTCACGGTTTTATTTGCATACATTTCCAACTTAAAATGTTAGAAAATATTTATAACAAAATACTTTATAGGAAACCATAGAGAAGAAACATTTTATGCAATATTGTTATAGTCTGGTGAGTTCCCCCAGATGATCAGGACTGGTTAAAGATTTTGTTAGTTCTACATCTGAGTTCAAGACCTTGCTTTTTCATCACAGAATAAAAATGCCCAGAGATTACAGTGATACTGTTAAATTAGAAAATGCCTGCTAGAGTCATGAACTGAAGGAGTGTCAGTCTTTTTTTTAATTGGCATAGTAGATAGATAAATACAGAAAAAATTATTTTGTGCTTTTTGCCACTTTTCCCCTCCTGCATAGCCACAGTAAATATTGGGGTCATTCGAAAAGGAATTTCCTTGGCCTACAAGATACAGGGTTTCTCCACCCTTAGAGTATATTGTCATGGGATCAACTATAGACTCCGTACAAGTTCATTTACTCTCCCCTTGGTGCTTTCGTGATGTTTGGAAGACTTCTGTTCCACCTGGGTGATCAAATCAGATCTCTGTATCTAGAGATCTCAGTATCTGCACAGGTCAAGGAGTTAACTTATGATGAAGCCTTTCTTTGTGGTTTTAGAAGTTCCGTTCCCTCCGTGTCATTTTAATCAGTTTTCTGTGGTTAGTGGTCTTGGTCTTTGCGCTGATCCTAGGGTGGAGCCCAGGCTAGTCTTTCATTATGGTTCCAGAAGACACACTCCATTGCAATTGTCTCAGATGGATGTTTGGAACTGGAGATCATGATTGTTGTGCAGGTCTTAGCTCAAACCCTAGACTAGGGCTTTTTTATTGGTCACAGGATACATACAGTCCAGTCGTGGTTCTATCAGCCAGTCATCTGTAAAAGGCCATCTTGACTTTTGGATGGACCAAGGGGTGAAAAGTCTTATTGCCAGCTAGAGGGGTAGGATAACTTGCTCTTAGGTCAAGTTGTTCCCATTTTCCTCGTCAGGATATCGTATTAGAGCTGGCACTTGTTGTGTCCGAGCAGCATTAAGGATGTCCCGGATGGGATTTGTTTCCTGTAGCTGTCGTGAAGAACTATGTCGTTTCTATGTCTGGGATCCAGGGTTCAGGGCTGGACAGATGGTGTCTAATCAACTGGAGTTCAAGTTGAGTCCACGTGACATATTTTCAAGGTGGGAGATGTCCCTGTATTGTAAACAAGTATGAGTTCTTATCCCTAGTAGATAAGAGCTCATTTTAATATGTAAGGTTTCCCCTTTATTTAGTGTGTCTTTGCAGGGGGAAGTGGTGCTACGTTATTTTGCTTGTGCATTTGGGGGTGGAAAAAAAAAAGATAAAAAGTAGAAGTAAAAATATATGTGCTTCCATATGGGAGCACATATATTTTTATTTCTATTTTTATCTTTCTTGGGTATATATATATATATATATATATATATATATATATATATACATACCTGAGGAATAAGGATTTTAAAAAATGAAATAACAAAGTAATTAAAGGGACAAAATGATTCTATATATAGACTATTTTACATTTGGGGAAAAGCAGGTAGAGAGGTAGTGCAATACACGTCTTATACTTATGATGGAAGGATAGGTTTCCACATTGTCTTTTGGGATTTCCTTGTGGTGTGTGGATTCCCAGGTGCCTTTTCATCCCACACCCTGAATTTCTTGAGATTGACGAAAGTTTTGCAGCAGGGAAGTCTTGGGAAGGGTTCTTGCTTTGGGGTTACTTTTGGAGATAAGTCTGGTTTCATGTAACAGTCTACATTAGGTAGAGTTGGTAGGGAGGGCTGCGCAGCTTTAGTCAGAGGGGAGTTGGTTGCCTTTTCTTCCCAGGGACGAGGTGTGGGTTTAACTGGGTGGCCCTTCGGTTGGGTGCTGGGCACTGGTTCGTTGGGGTAGGAGGTCAGTCTTGATGCCTAATAGATTGAGAACTGAGGGAGAAGGGTTTTAATAAGGTGGGAAATCTGGATGGGATTGAGGAGGGAAGGGATAGTCAGATTTCCAAAGCAGGGGGAAGGAGAAAGTGTATGGAAGGGGCAGGAAAGAAGAAAAGAGAAAATACATTAAAAAGAAAAAGAAAAGAAGAAAGAAGGAAAAAAAGGCAGTGAGAAGAAAGGAGGAAAGAGCAAGGGAATGCTAGTTTGCTTGAATGTGTTCAATAAGTAGGACCTGTAGAATGAGTCTGTAGGTCACAGTTGCTGCATCGATATTCTGGCTGGTTACGCGTTTCAAGTTCTAAAAGGAGGTAAAACCTAGAGATAAAGTGTATGTCAAAGAATTTTCTCAGGACATTCTCATAGTGCTAGTGGGTATGGTATCTCGTGTGACTAGGCCCCGATATGCCATCTTAGTTTGTCCGCACTTTGTATCCAAGAGCGCCTGTGGAGAGAAAAGCTGAGAGGTTATTTTAAATATAGTAAGATTGAGGCATTAAAGCATAATGTTATGGGATGCTTTCGTTGAGGTCAGTGATTCCCCATGGTATTCTTTACCTGTAATCCTGTATAAGATCCCTAAGGGATTATTATGAGCCTTTGTAGAAGGCTGGTTACATACCTGTTCTCTCTATTCTTCAGTTTCTACTGTTGCTAGTTTCTTTGTGGTACAATGTGTAGTCAAGAGTTTGTGTTGCTCTTCTTTCATGTGCTTTGGGCACTACTCCCCGGTGTATGTTGGCTGTTACAGTGTTTGGAGTTTCTACCCTGATAAACCCTGTTAATTAATTGTTGGGTATTTGTTATACTAAGGTGTGTGTTCTAGCTACTTCAGAATAGTGCTATCATTCTGTATTTATCCTTCGTCTTCTGACTTCGTTTAACATAACATGTTCTAGGTCCATCCACGTTGCCGCAAAGTCCATGATTATATCATTTCTGACTGCCATGTAGTATTTCATTGTGTATAGATACCACATCTTAATGATACACTATTCTGTTGTTGGACATCGAGGTTGGTTCCAGGACTTGGCTATTTTACTTAGTGCTGCGATAAATAGTGGCGTGCACACATACATTGGGATGAATGTCCTTCCAACTTGAGGGTAGATACCTAAGAGAGCAATTGCTGGGTCAAATGGCAGTTCAATTCTGAGTTCCTTGAGCATTCTCCAGACTGTTCTCCATAGGTGTTGGACTAGGGGGCATTCCCACCAGCAGTGGATGAGAGTGCCTTTCATACCGCATCCCCGCCAACAGAGGTTGTTTCCATTACTTTTGAAGTGAGCCATTCTCACTGGTGTAAGGTGGTACCTCATTGTTGTTTTGATTTGGATTTCTCTTATGATGAATGAAGTTGAGCATGTTTTCATGTGTTTGTTGGCCATCTTTTGGTCTTCCTCCAAGAAGTATCTATTCATTTCATCTTCCCATTTATTTATGGCTTTGTTTGGTTTTGGGGGGGGTCAACTTTCTGAGTGTTTTGTATATTCTGGATATCAGCCCTTTATCTGATATGTTGAGTGAAAAGATTTTTTCCCAGTCAGTTAACTGTCTTCTTGTGTTAAGTAGGGTTTCTTTTGCCATGCAGAAACTTTTTAGTTTGATGTAATCCCATTTGTTTATGTTTGAAGCTAAGGTTCTTGCCATTGGTGCTTCGTCCTCGAAGACCTTTCTAATATATAAGTCTTCAAGTATTGTACCTATTTTATTCTCTATAAACTTTATAGATACGGGTCTAATTTCGAGGTCTTTGATCCATTTTGAGTTGATTTTTGTATAAGGAGTGAGGTATGGGTCAATTTTCAATTTCTTACATGTGGTTTTCCAGTTGTACCAACACCATTTGTTGAAAAACTTTCTTTGTTCCATTTCAAGTTCTTGGCTCTTTTGTCAAATATTAGTTGACTGTATATCTGGGGGTTTATGTCTGGAAATTCTGTTCTAATCCACTGGTCTGAGGCTCTGTCCATGTACCAGTACCATGCCGTTTTCATCACTGTGGCTTTATAGTATAGCTTCAGGTTAGGCAGCGAGATGCCACCCAGCTTCCTGTTTTTTAGTATATGTTTGACTATCCTGGGTCTTTTGTGGTTCCAGATGAATTTTATGATTGATTGTTCTAATTCTTTAAAGAATGATGTCTGGATTTGGATAGGGATTGCATTAAATCTATATAGTAGTTTGGGTAGGATAGTAATTTTAACTATGTTGATCCTACCTACCCATGAGCATGGGATGCTCTTCCATTTCCTTAGTTCCTCTTCAATTTCTTTTTGGAGTGTTTTGAAGTTTCCCTGGTATAGGTCCTTCACTTCCCTTGTAAGGTTGATTCCTAGGTACTTTATATTTTTTGATACTATTTTAAATGGAGTTGTATTTTGATCTCTTTCTCTCCTCAGCTTCATTATTTGTGCAGAGAAATGTCACTGTCTTTTGTGTATTGACTTTGTACCCAGCCACTTTGCTGTATTGGTTAATTGTTTCTAGGAGTTTTACTGTGGACTCTTTAGGGTTTTTTATGTATATCATCATATCATCTGCAAAGAGAGAGAGTTTGAGTTCTTCTTTCCCAATTTGGATTCCTTTGATGTCTGTCTCTTGTCGGATTGCTATTGCTAAGACTTCTAAGATTATATTGAATAAGAGTGGAGAGAGAGGACAGCCTTATCTAGTTCCTGAGTTTAGTGGGAATGCTTCTAGTTTTTCACCATTAAGGATAATGTTGCCTGTGGGCTTTTCATAGATAGCTGTAACTATCTTGAGGAAGGTTCCCTCGATCCCTATTTTGCTGAGTGTTTTCAACATGAAAGGGTGTTGGATTTTGTCAAACGCCTTCTCTGCATCGACTGATATGATCATGTGGTTTTTATCTTTCTTGTTGTTGATGTGATGTGTGCTGTTGATTGATTTTCC
>PVKC010000059.1:36304-49139 GCA_004027635.1 Crocidura indochinensis
TGGTCATGATGTATGATCTTTTTGATAAAGTGCTGGATTCGATTTGCTAAAATTTTGTTTAGAATCTTTGCATCTGTGTTCATTAGTGAGATTGGTCTGTAGTTTTCTTTCTTGGTGGTGTCTTTGCCATCTTTGGGAATGAGTGTGATATTAGCCTCATAAAAGGAGTTGGGGAGGATTCCTGTTTCTTCGATGGTTTTGAAGAGTCTGTGGAAAAGTGGTAGTAAGTCTTCTTGGAATGTTTGATAGAATTCCCCTGCAAATCCATCTGGACCTGGACTTTTGTTCTTAGGGAACTTCTTAATTACCTCTTCAATTTCCTCTGAAGTGATTGGTCTGTTTAGGCTCTCTAGGTCTTCCTTTTCCAGTCTTGGAAGATGGTATTTTTCCAGGAATCTGTCAATTTCTACTGGGTTCTCTAGCCTAACTGAGTATAGTTGTTCATAATATGATCTCATGATATGTTATATTTCTTGGGGTTCTGTTGTCATCTCTCCCCTTTCATTTGTGATCCTACTGTTTTGGGTGTTTTCCCTCTTTTTTTTTACTGGGTTTTGCCAATGGTTTGTCTATCTTGTTTATTTTTTCAAAAAAACAACTCCTGGTCTCATTGATTTTTTTGTATTGTTTTCTTAGTTTCTATGTTGTCTATTTCTGCTCTGGTTTTTATTATTTCTTGCCTTCTGGTTGTGGTTGGATTTCTTTGCTGCTGTTGTTCTAATTCCTTGAGGATCCTTTAAACCGTTGGTTTTTATCATTTTCCTGTTTCTTGATATAGGCCTGTACTGCTATGAGTTTCCCCCTAATTACTGCTTTTGGAGTGTCAGTCTTTTTAAGTGACTTACATGCTTGGAGAAGAGCTAATAGCCTCAAAAGAGCATTCTACCTTTTTCTTCTTTTTGTGGGGAGAAGGAAATACATTCATATCCTTATCATTTTAACAAAAATATATTTAAGCACCAGAGTTACAAACATGATTATAGTTGGGTTTCAGTAAAAAAGAGAACACCCCCTTCATCCATACAACCATCCAATCACCAATGTCCTCTTTCTCTAACCTCCTCCACCCTATCTGTATTTTTTTTAGTTAACCCTATCTGTATTTGAGACATTCTACTTCTCTCACTCACTGCCTTGTCACAATAGTTGTTAGTGTAGTTATTTCTCTAACTGCACTCACCCCTCCATGTGGTAAGCTTTATATCATGGGCTGGTCCTTCCAGCTTTGATCTCTATTTTTTCTGAGTATTATTACAATAATACTTTTATTTTTCTTAAAACCCATAGATGAAAGAGACATTCTGTGTGTTTCTATCTCCCTCTTATTTCAATCAGCGTAATAACTTCCATAACCATTATGTATAAGGAAATTTATTAAGTTTCCTTGGAAGGGCCTGTGAATATCAGGACTGATAGTCAACTATCAGCATCAAAGTAGCATCCAAGAAGTATATAATTTGTTTCTCAATCTCAACACAATAATTGTCAAAGTACCTGAGTGCCACTTGATATGTACTATGTGGATATTAATGCCTACCAATAAAGAATTCACAGGGATCATGATCTTAGATTATGTAACCTGGAGTTGCTTTTTTGTAGGAAACTTTTTGAACATTTTAGAGTTATTTAGAGAATATTAGTAAAAAATTCAAATGCAATTAATATACGTGCTTAACTCTACAAATACTACTCTTTCCAGATTTTCTCCAGGGCTATTCCACAACAGTCCAGCATTTTTCCATGGTCACAAGTTTATTTGTATTCATACCTTAAATTTTTCTCTTCAGGGGCCAGAAAAATAGCATGGAGGTAAGGCGTTTACCTTTCGTGAAGAAGGATGGTGGTTTGAATTCAGGCATCCCATATGGTTCCCTGTGCCTGCCTGGGGTGATTTCTGAGCCTAGAGCCAGGAGTAACCTCTGAACTCTACCAGGTGTGACCCAAAAATCAAAAAAATAAATAAATAAAAATAAAATCTTTTCAAATAAGTATACTGCTCAAAGCTATCATCACAAAAGATAGTATTCTCTGACAATGTACTTCTTGTGACACCATCAAGTATTGCTATTGTAAATTAAGATTTTCACCGCCAAAATACAAACTTACCTATTTTTATTGTTTTTCGTTTGTTTTTTGTTTTGGGGTCATACTCAGCAGTTCTCAAGAGTCACTCCTGACTCTGCACTCAGAAGTCACTCCTGGCAGGCTTGGGGAATCATATGGGAAGCAAGGATTTGAACTGAGGTCCCTCCTATGTTAGATACATGCAAGGCAAACACCTTACCGCTGTGCTGCTGCTCTGGCCCCTAAACTTACCAATTTTTTAATACACACAATTTATTTAAAATTTATTTTTACAGGTAATAAATACTGAGAAACTATATTCAGGACTTATAGTTAAAAACTGAGAACGTGATGTAAGTGTATAATATATTGATGCTATAACTGCCAAATTTTAAATGCTAAGAAGTTTAGATGTTAAGCCAGAAAAGGAATCTCCATTCTTACAATGCACTGTCTCTACCATTATTAATATTACTAGAAATGCTCAACTAATTATATGTTTCTGTTGCAAAATTTGCATAACTCAAGGGAGTTGTGATTTATTTTATTTGAGATTTTCAGAAACTCAACACCTGAAAGTTTAGACTCCCTGATATCACCGGATCTTTTGAAGGATGTGCAAATTAGATAATTTGAAGTCAAAATTGTGCCCAAGTGACAAATGGCAGTAGATACAACACAAAAATAAAGGCCTTCTAATTCCTTAAAAAGTAATCCCAGGTGTTAATGATAAATGAGGTTAAAACAAATTCTTACTTTGGGCCATGCGTGGTGGCACAAACAGTAGGGCTTTTGCCTTGCATGCTGTAGACCCAGGACAAAGTAACCCCTGAGCATCACTGAGTGTGGACCACAAGCAAACAAACAAACAAAAAAACAAAACAAATAAATAAACACAAAAACTAACAAATTCATATACTTTAAAGTGGCTCACAAAATAGTAAGTTGCTTTCCTTAAGAGAGGAAAGGAAGTGTCAGGTTTGCTCCGAAGATAAAAATTGCTATTTCAGCATAAAAGCCAGGATCAACCCAGAGCATTAGAATTATAGAGCCTTGCTAATTATTTTTACCTACCAGTATGACTCACAGAAAATAGGAGGTGCCATATTTCTTTTTTTATTTTTTATATATTTTATTTAAACACCTTGATTACATACATAATTGTGTTTGGGTTTCAGTCATGTAAAGAACACCACCATCACCAGTGCAATGTTCCCATCACCATTGTCCCAAATCTCCCTCCTCCTCACCCACCCCCCGCCTGTACTCTAGACAGGCTCTCCACCTCCCTCATTATTCTCATCATTAGGACAGTTCAAAATGTAGTTATTTCTCTAACTAAACTCATCACTCTTTGTGGTGAGCTTTATGAGGTGAGCTGGAACTTCCAGCTCTTTACTCTTTTGTGTCAGAAAATTATTATTATTGCAAGAATTTCTTTCATTTTTCTTAAAACCCATGTATGAGTGATACCATTCTGCGTTTTTCTCTCTCTGTATCTCTGAGTTATTTCACTCATCATGATAGATTCCATGTGCATCCATGTGTAGGAAAATTTCATGACTTCATCTCTTCTGACAGCTGCATAATATTCCATTGTGTATATGTACCACAGTTTCTTTAGCCATTCGTCTATTGAAGGGCATCTAGATTGTTTCCAGAGTCTTGCTATGGTAAATAGTGCTGCAATTAATATAGGTGTAAAGAAGGGGTTTTTGTATTGTATTTTTGTGTTCCTAGGGTATATTCCTAGGAGTGGTATAGCTGAATCATATGAGAGCTCGATTTCCAGTTTCTGGAGGAATCTCCATATCGCTTTCCATAAAGGTTGAACTACACGGCATTCCAACCAGCAGTGGATAAGAGTTCCTTTCTCTCCACATCCCCGCCAACACTGTTTGTTCTCGTCCTTTATGATGTGTGTCATTCTCTGTGGTGTGAGGTGGTACCTCATAGTGGTTTTGATTTTCATCTCCCTGATGATTATTGATTTGGAGCATTTTTTCATGTGTCTTTTGGCCATTTGTATTTCTTCTTTGTCAAAGTGTCTGTCCATTTCTTCTCCCCATTTTTTGATGGGATTAGATGTTTCTTTCTTGTAAAGTTCTGTCAGCATCTTGTATATTTTGAAAGTTAGCCCTTTATCGGATGGGTATTGGGTGAATAGTTTTTCGCACTCAGTGGGAGGCTCTTGTATCATGGGCGCTATTTCCTTTGAGATGCAAAAGCTTCTCAGCTTAATATATTCCCATCTGTTAATCTCTGCTTTCACCTGCTTGGAGAGTGCATTTTCCTCCTTGAATATGCTTGTAGTCTCAATGTCCTGGAGTGTTTTGCCTATGTGTTGTTCTATGTATTTTATGGTTTCAGGTCTGATATCAAGGTCTTTCATCCATTTGGATTTCATCTTTCTACATGATGTTAGCTAGGGTCTAAGTTCAATTTTTTGCAAGTGGTTAGCCAGTTGTGCCAACACCACTTGTTGAAGAGTCTTTCTTTGCCCCATTTAGGATTCTTGGTCATTTATATAAAATTAGGTGACTGTATGTCTGGGGAACACTTTCTGAGTATTCAAGCCTATTCCACTGATCTGAGGACCTGTCCATATTCCAATACCATGCTGTTTTGATCACTATTGCTTTGTAGTAAAGTTTGAAATTGGGGAAAGTAATTCCACCTATGTTCTTTCTCACAATAATTATTTTCGCTATTCTATGGTGTCTATGTTCCAAATGAATTTCAAAAGTGACTGATCCACATCTTTGAAGAATGTCATAGACATCTTTAGAGGGATCGCATTAAATCTGTATAATGCCTTGGGTAGTATTGCCATTTCGATGATGTTATTCCTGCCAATACATGAGCAGGGTATGTGTTTCCATTTCCGCGTATCCTCTCTTATTTCCTGGAGCAGAGTTTTATAGTTTTCTTTGTATAGGTCCTTCACATTTTTAGTCAAGTTGATTCCAAGATATTTGAGTTTCTGTGGCACTATTGTGAATGGGGTTGTTTTCTTAATGTCCATACTTCTTCCTTATTACTATTGGTGTATAGATAGGCCATTGAATTTTGTGTGTTAATTTTGTAGCCTGCCACCTTGCTATATGAGTCTATTGTTTCTAGGAGCTTTTTGGTAGAGTCTTTAGGGTTTTCTAAGTAGAGTATCATGTCATCTGCAAAAAGTGAGAGATTGATTTCTTCCTTTCCTATCTGGATTCCCTTGATATCTTTTTCTTGCCTAATTACTATAGCGAGTACTTCCAGTGCTTTGTTGAATAGGAATGGTGAGAGAGTACAGCCTTGTCTTGTGTCAGAATTTAGAGGGAAGTCTTTTAGTTTTTCTCCATTGAGTATAATATTTGCCACTGGCTTGTGGTAGATGGCCTTAACTATATTGAGAAATGTTCCTTCCATTCCCATCTTGTTGAGAGTTTTGATCAAGAATGGGTGTTGAACCTTATCAAAT
Source organism: Crocidura indochinensis (assembly GCA_004027635.1). Taxonomy (NCBI): domain Eukaryota; kingdom Metazoa; phylum Chordata; class Mammalia; order Eulipotyphla; family Soricidae; genus Crocidura; species Crocidura indochinensis. Next base: position 41,835 of record PVKC010000059.1, read on the forward strand.
GCTTTCTCTGCATCTATTGATATGATCATGTGATTTTTATTTTTCTTGTTGTTGATGTTGTGTATTATGTTGATAGATTTACGGATGTTAAACCATCCCTGCATTCCTGGGACGAAACCTACTTGATTGTAGTGGATGATCTTCTTAATGAGGCATTGTATTCTATTTGCCAGAATTTTGTTGAGGATCTTTGCATCTGCATTCATCAGGGATATCAGTCTGTAATTTTCTTTTTCATTGCATCTCTGTCTGGTTTAGGTGTCAAGGTGATGTTGGCTTCATAAAAGGTATTTAGAAGTATTTCATTTTTTTCGATTTCATGAAAGAGTCTTGTCAGGATTGGTAGTAGTTCCTCCTGGAATGTTTGAAAGAATTCATTAGTGAATCCATCTTTGCCTGAGCTTTTGTTTTTGGGCAGACATTTGATTACCGTTTTAATCTCATCAATAGTGATGGGGGTGTTTAGATATGCTACATCCTCTTCCTTCAACCGTGGTAGATTGTAAGAGTCCAAGAATTTATCCATTTTTTTCCAAGTTCTCATTTTTAGTGGCATAGAGCTTCTCAAAGTAGTTTCTGACTACCCTTAGAGTCTCTGTCATATCAGTAGTGATCTCTCCTTTTTCATTCCTAATACAAGTTGTCAAGTTTCTCTCTCTCTCTCTTTCTTTGTTAGCTTTGCCAGTGGTCTATCAATCTTGTTTATTTTTTCAAAGAACCAACTTCTGCTTTCGTTGATCTTTCAGATTGTTTTTTGGGTTTCCACCTCATTGATTTCTGCTTTCAGCTTTGTTATTTCCTTCTGCCTCCCTATTTTTGGGTCCTTTTGTTGAGCACTTTCTAGTTCTATAAGCTGCATCACTAAGCTACTCAGGGAAGCCCCCTTTTCCTTCCTGATGTGTACATGCAAGGCTATAAATTTTCCTCCCAGTACTGCTTTTGCTGTGTCCCATAAGTTTTAATAATTTGTGTCTTCAATATCATTTGTTTCCAGGAAACTTTTGATTTCCTTTTTGATTTCATCTGGACCCACTGGTTTTTCAGTATGAGGCTGTATAACTTCCCGGTGTTAGAGTTTTTCTTCTTTCTTCCTTTGGAATTCACAAATAATTTCAAAGCCTTGTGGTCAACAATGGTAGTGTTGTAATTATGGCCTTATGGTTGGCTTGGAAGGTGGATGGAGGCCTGTCTTTAGGCTCTGAACCATGTGGCTCCACAACCCTCATTAACCGTCAGATCTGGAGATTCATGAGAGCGGTGGGTAGAAATCTCACTCACATGCAGGCTTCAGGAAGTAACAGCTTTATTTATCTAGCCACTACATGTGTGGCCTATATCATAACCTTTTAAGCAGCTAGCCCTGCATCTTATCTTCTCTCAGCCATCTTTCCTCTGATCTTCAAACTGGTAAATATCCAACCGGGCAAAAGACAAAGACAAAAGAGATCCTCTCCTCTGGGTCAGAGCCCTTAAGTATCTTTCCCAGACCCCTCCCAGGAAATGGGCAGGGTCTACATGTAAAGTTATAGATCATCCCTGGTTTCCAAGACCCTTCCCAGAAATGGGCGGGTCTCAGTTACCTGTATTCCGGGGTGGAGCTACATCTTTTTTTTTTTTTTTACATAAAGAAAAAAGGCATAAATCATGTGGCTTCCTTCTATCCAAAGGCGGGTCATATTTTCATAGTAACAATGTAAATAAAGTGAAAACTAGTATACCAGCCCTTTTCAAAAACATAACATCTTTGCAAAATATACCATTAACCTGTAACTCAAAATTTTCTTAATTCTTTTTTACCAAGCATTACTCCAGAACTTCCATGTTCCTATATCTTTAAACTATTTTGGGGGAACTTTCTGTCCCTATTAACCTTCCCTACACACAAGTACTACAGCATAAGTGCATAAAATACTTTTTAAAAATCAGGCTAAGTACATTGAAATACATTTTGCAATTGAAATGATTAACTATGGAAAATAATAAGGCACATTTAAATTATACAATGACTTAATCAAAAGAAAATTAGAAGCAGGCGGTTGGAAATCAGATATTTTGTTGGGCTAAGCTATTATACTCCCTCCCCTTTTTTGTGGTTTTTGGGTCACACCTGGCAGCGCTCAGGGGTTACTCCTGGCTCCATGCTCAGAAATTGCTCCTGGCAGGCACGGGGGACCATATGGGGCACCGGGATTCGAACCGATGACCTTTTGCACGAAAGGCAAACGCCTTACCTCCATGCTATCTCCGGGGCCCCACACCCCTTTTTTAAAATTGTTTACACTACTACCTAATTTTTTTTATTATGAACACCAATTGTGAAATCCCTTAACCTAACACCAAATGTCCAGACACTGGATTTGTTCCACGCTGATCTCACCACCTGGCTTCAAGTTCCACAGTTCCAGACCCTGCAGACGGTCTGCTCACGATGTTTTACCTTTTTTCTATGGAGGTTGGATTGCAGGCCGGCAGCTTTTTGGAGCAGAGTTTTTTCAGATCAGAGCCCAGCCAAGCCACACGTGTTGTCACTTCTGGGCTGATTAGGAGCCTTTTGCTGCTTCTTTGCTGCAGGACAGGCACTGTTGGCTGATAACAGCTGCCTTTTCTCCCCTCCGAGAACTTTTAGGAAGCAGGTCCCACTGCAACTTTTTTCCACAGCTTCACATGGTGCTTCTTGATGTCCAGAGTTCAAAGTGGTTTAAACTAAAAGTCCAGTCCGAAATTCTTAAAGTCAAAGTCCAAATTCAAGCCAAAGATTATTCTTAGAGAATCAGTTCACTTGTATAAATTTTTTCTTTCTAAACCTCTTCCAATTAAGGCCCTCCATCAGATTCTGATGAGGCCGAGGTTCTTTGGAAAAGGATTTTTGGCAACACAGTTTCAGTTCTGAGCCATGAATGGGGGTAACCCAAGTTTCCCCTCTTCTGTTTTAATGGTCCTTGTGCCCCTGGAAGGGGTCAGGGCCATCTTTTTACATGGCTGCACGAGGCCCAGTGTCTTAGGCTCAGTCTATTCAAAAAAAAGCCAAAATCAAACTGAAAAGCAGAAATCTCACCATCATTGCTGTTTTCTTTGGGTCCAGGATTCAAGTCAGAGTTCAGGCGTCATATGTTGTAATTATGGCCTTATGATTGGCTTGGAAGGTGGATGGAGGCCTCTGTCTTTAGGCTCTGAACCATGTGGCTCCACAACCCTCATTAACCTTCAGATCTGGAGATTCATGAGAGCGGTGGGTAGAAATTTCACTCACATGCACAGCAGGAGAAAAACATTTTAAAGAAGATAATCAGAGACAAGAAACAGCAAATATTCCAATTTGGATAAAAGAGGATAAAAATGGATTGCTGGTTATCTCCTCTTGAGATATGTTTCTACAAATGACAACCCTCCTAAGAAATTTTGGGTCCCCTTGCACCTAGTTAGAAATCGGATTGGCGCTGATGATCAAGGTCAGACCGCTGGGACTATAGACTCCTCCCCTCATCAAGTACAGAGTGCTCAAGATACTGACAGTTGTGGTGCTGCTGAGGTAACTGGAAAAGTAAGTGAGGGATTAACTTTTATACCCCATATTCTCAGTGAATCTGATAAAAGTGAAAAATCCTTACAGTCTGGAATACAAATAGAAAAACAGAAACCTGTTTTCACTGGATTACAAAATTTGGGTAACTCATGTTACATGAATTCAATATTGCAATGCTTGTATAATATTGCAGACTTGTCTCAGTATTTTTATCAAGAACATTTTAAAAAAGATATTAACAGAGAAAATCCAAAGGGACATAAATGTAAATTAGCAGATGAATTTGGTCATCATATCAAAATCTTGGGAAATGGATGCGATAAGTATTTCAATCCTGAAAAATTCAAAGCAACAATAGGTTTACTCAATGACCAATTTGCTGGACACAACCAACAGGATCCTCACGAATTATTAATGTTTCTTATAGAAGGAGTGCATCAAGATTTGCTTGAAAATTCAATAACAGATGAAACTTATGCTTTATGGACAATGATAAATGTGAACAATTTAGAGCTTGCAAATCTATTATCTATGATACCTTTCAAGGACTGTTTAAATCTATACTACAGTGTCTTACATGTTACCAAAAGTCTGAGGTTTATGAAACATTTGTTCAATAGCCCCTGGCTGTCAAGTCTGCAGATAAATGTAATTTACAGGAATGTCTTGTTGAGTTTTTTAAAGAAGAAGACTTGAAAGGTAGCAATAGAATTCATTGTAATAACTGCAACACTAAAAGGGATTTTTCAAAGAAAAGATATTTATGGAAAATACCTCCTGTATTGATAATTCATTTGAAACACTTTGCTTTTGTTGGACAACAGATTAAAAAACTACACACTTATGTGGATTTTCCTTTGGAAGATCTCAATTTAGCAGAATTTACTCAGGAAGATAATAACAAGATTGAAAAATATAATTTATCATCAGTATCAAATCATTTTGGTCAAGTTCATTATGGACATTGTACTTCATATTGTAAAATTGCCACAGAACAGTATTGGATCAATTATGATCATAAGAAGATCAAGAAAATCCCTATTGCATCGGTAAAATCCACAGCAGCTTATATCTTGTTTTATATTTCTCAGAGATCTATTATGAATACTTAATTATCATTTCCTTTATTTGTCAATTATAATTGATGTTTTATTGGTCATTTTTTAGGTATGATTGCTTAATAGGAATGAATACAATGAATCACCATTGTGGTTGTTTGTATGATGTATTTATGCCTTAATTTCAGTATTCTTTTGGGTCATTATTGATTAGAAAATTTTGCAATATATTGATGTTACTAAAGACCTATGTGAGAGAAAGATTCTTAATCATGTTAATGTTGCTTTATGATTGTGTACTGATATATATATTCAGTTGGCAACTTTTGACTTTTCATTGTAACATCAATGCTTTATTGCTATTAACATGGATTTTGAGGTGGAGGTATACTCACAGTTTTGATATAACCATGTTTTTGGGTGGACTCTGTTCATAGTGCTCATTATTGATGACTGATTATAATATATTTATTGTTACATATTTGTATTATGGAATTTTATGGTCATGTTGTGCATGAAATTCTTGATTAACTAGATTTGCTCGACATAGATTTAAAATTTTTTTTGTTACTGTAATTTTTTGTTATTGTCTAATATTTATCTAAAAAGTCGTTTCATTATTGTATTTTCAAAGTTTTTTCTTGTTTTTTTTTTTTGATTCAGTTAAAATTTTTTTTCTTTAGCTTTATTTATTTCTCACAATTCCTCTGTTCTTCCTAGTTCTTAACATTTTATTTGTAGGAATCCTATCACAATTGCAAGTCTCCTGATATCGAACTGAGGAATGCATCATTAACTGTTCCAGTACTGTGTCCTGTATCAAGTTGCGACTCATCTTTCCTGATTCATCAAATGTCTTTGATTGAACTTTTAGGAGTTTTATACTCCTTATCTTTTGAGAATAAATTTGGACTTGGTAAAAAACTTTTTTAGCTTATATACTTGTATTTTTTGTGATTGGAATTTTTTAAAGTATATTTAATTTTGTACTTTTGTGATTAGTGTAATTAATGTTCTTTAATTAATTGAAATTAATGTTTTTTAATCTGAGAGGATTTAGATAATATTTCATTAAAGTTTTTTTTGTAATTATGTGTCTGAGGTTAAATAGTGTTGTATTGTATATTATTATATTGTATATATTATTATATTCTATATTATATTATTGTACATTATTATTATTGTATTGTATTGTATGTTATTATTGCTTGTTTACAGAAAGGGGGAATTGTTGTGTAACTTTTGTAATACTGTTTTTTGTCTATCATCCACCCTGGATCTTCCAGGTGTGGGTGATTAAGGAATAAATAAAAGAGCTTGTGTGGGAGGCAAGAGAGGTCTTTTGACAGAACTGACGGTGAGGTGAGAGAGCTGTAGAGACTGTTAAAAAGCTTCTTTGCTGAACTTTTTGTCCCCTGGATTCACGGACTGAAATGTTTTTATTTGTGGGGGATTTGTTGCTGAGGACAGAAGAATTTAACAACATCAACAAGGGGTTCACCCTTCCCCCACAGGTAGCCTGCAAAATTTCTATCCTCTTGAAATTATGAAGATATGTTTTATATGCCAGCATGTAGTCTATCCTGGAGAATGTCCCATGTACATTGGAGAAGAATGTGTATCCAAGTTTCTGGAGATGGAGTGTCCTATATATATCCACTAGGCCTCTTTCTTCCATTTCTCTCCTCAGGTCCAGTATATTCTTGTTGGGTTTCAGTCTGGTTGACCTATCCATTGTTGACAAAGATGTGTTGAGGTTCCCCACAATTATTATTATTGTGTTGTTGTTGATGTTATTTTTCAGCTTTGTCAACAATTGTATTAAATATTTTGCTGGACCATCATTCTGTGCAGAAATGTTTAGAAGAGTGATTTCTTCCTGCTCTACATACCCCTTGATTAATATATAATGTCCATCTTTGTCCCTTAGTACCTTCCTGAGTATAAAGTTTGCATTATCTGATATTAGTATGGCCACTCCAGCTTTTTTATGGATGTTGTTTGCTTGGATAATTTTCCTCCAGTCTTTTATTTTGAGTCTATGTGGGTTCTGACTATTCAGGTGCATTTCTTGTAGACAGCAGAAAGTTTAATTGAGTTTTTTGATCCATTTAGCCACTCTGTGTCTCTTAACTGGTGCATTTAGTCCATTGACATTGAGAGAAAGAATTGTCCTGGGATTTGATGCCATCTTTATATCGAAATTTGGTTTGTCTTTAGGTTAGTCTTGTCTTAAATGAGGTCTTTCAGTTTTTCTCTTAAGTGTGGGTTTGAGTCTGTAAAGTTTCTGAGCTGTTTTTTGTCTGTGAAACCATGTATTTTTCCGTCAAACCGGAAAGTGAGTTTTGCTGTGTACAGTATTCCAGGTGAAGAATTCATTTCATTCAGTCTTGTGACAATATCCCACCACTGCTTTCTGACCTTGAGTGTTTCAGGTGACAGGTCTGCTGTAAATCTCAAGGATGCTCCCTTGAATGTAATTTCCTTTTTTGATCTTGCTGTTTGCAGAATTATTTCTCTCTCTGTGGGATTTGTCATTGTGACTAGGATGTGTCTTGTGCATTTTTTCTGGGGTTTCTTTTGGTTGGTACTCTTCGGGCATGCAAGATTTGATCACATATATTCTTTAGTTCTGGAAGTTTCTCTTGAATGATGTTCTTGACCATTGATTCTTCCTGGAAATTTTCTTCCTGTGTCTCTGGGACTCCAATGATTCTTAAGTTG
>PVKC010000059.1:49239-103744 GCA_004027635.1 Crocidura indochinensis
CTGTCTGTTCGTTTGTTTTAAGTTTTTTTTTTTTTCCAATCTCTCCCACTGTATGGAGTTGTTATTTATCTCGTCTTCCACAGCACCAATTCTATTCTCATCTTCTTCTACCCTGGTGTTGAGATCATCCATTTTGTCATTCAATTCATTTACTGAGTTTTTCAGGTCTTTTAGTTGACATGCTATTTCAGTTTGGAGTTTTGTGATTTTTGTCATCATATTTCCTTGGTTCTTATTAGTGTTCTGTTCAACTTGGTCCATGGTTTCTTTGAGTTCTTTCAGCATCTTCCTTATTGTTTTTCTAAAGTCCTTATCTGAGAGATTGATTAGTTCGTTGGTCATTATCTGGTCATCAGAATTGTTATCTTTCTTATCTATGTCTGACTCTGGCCTGTGTTTTTTCCCTGTTGTCACACTAGTATTGTGTGTTTTTCTAAGCGTTGCCGTGGTATTCATTGGCTAGATGATGTGCGCAGCCACACTCCTCTGGTTTAGCCCTTTCTGGTTGTGCTGATTTGCCTACAAGGGAGTGTAGTCCTCCGTGGATGAGACCTCTCAAAGGATCAAATCTTGGGCCTAGGCACACAACAGAGAAGAATGTCCAGAGAGAAATGCTGAGCTTCAGTGATCCAGCACAGTCCTTAGTGTGATTTTTTTCTCTTCTTGTCGCAGTGATGCTCTTACCTTAGAAAGAGACATGGCTGCATATGCTCTTCTGCAGCCTCTTTTCAGCCCACTCCCACGACTTCATAAGCAGGGGCCCTGGTTTTTGCAAAGTACTCGCTTCTTGCCTGTTTTCAGGTTAATGATGTGTTCTTGTGTGTTCCCACCCTAGCATGGACCTCTGGGAGAGTGAGTTTTTTTGGAACCTATTTGGCCCACTCCCACAAGGTCCAGACAACAGGAGAGGATAAATAAACACAAAGACAGGGCTCACAGTTTCTCGCAGTCAGCCCCACTAGGCAGCCATGGATTCACAGAAATTCCCAGCCTGACGTCACATGCAGGGACCTGGTTTTTGCAAAGTACTTGCCTCTTGCTGGTTTTCAGGTTAATGAGGTGTTCCTGGGCATTCCCGCCTAGAATGAACCTCTGGGAGAGCGAGTTTTCTTGGAGCCAATTCGGCCCACTCCCACGAGGTCCGGACAACAAGAGAGGACAAATAAACACAAAGATAGTGCTCACAGTTTTTCCCATCTTTCTTAATGCCTTTCTTATTATGTTTTTTGTTTGTTTGTTTGTTTATTTTGGGCCACACCCAGAGGCTTTCAGTGGTTTCACCAGGCTCTGTGCTCAGAAATCTCTCCTGGCAGACTCAGATTCCATATGGGATGTTGAGAATCGAACCCTCATCAGTTCCTGCATGAAACTGCATGCAAGGCAATTGCCCTGCAGTTGTGCTATTGCTCCGGCCCCTCTTATTATGTTAGTAAAGAAGTAAACTCAGTGTTCCAATCGAGTTTGGCTTTTATCTGATATAGCTAGTTCATACTAATGTGGTATGTTTCCCAAGGTACCTACTGACCCTTATCAGTCACAGCAATTCTCATTCTCTCTCTCTTTCTCACTCTCTAAACTTAGGGATGAAGTTCCAGAAAACTTCTGTGACCGGTAATTTTTAATAAACGATTTTATCTAAAATAAGGCTCAATTTTACTATTTAGATTATGTTGAGACTTGCTGATAATTACTTATCAAGAGGAAGTCAGCGGAGCTACTACAGTTATTACAAAGGGCAAGATTCATCTTGTTAGGACTTCTATGTCAAATGAGGTCCTCCATAGTCACTATGTATCTTAAACATAAAGGTAGATGTTAAATCTGCCTTTTGGGGACTTTAAAGATTCTAAAATTTTGTTGTTTTCATGAACAGACATGTGAATGAGGCCTCTCAAAGGATCAAATCTTGGGCCTAGGCACACAGCAGAGAAGACTGTCCAGAGATAGTGAAGTATAAGATAACAATAAAAGATTGTAAAGGTATAAGAGTTAAAATTATGGATAAAATATTCAATGTGAAAATAATTACAAAAGTAATTGACAAACCTACCTTGATAAACTGTAAATTACATAGATCTAATAATTATATATACATTATTATATTATATATGTACATATATAAATTAAGAATATTACCAGGAAATATATTCAATTTTAAATATAGGTACATAAATATGACTATGTTTAAATAAATGAATATTTACTTTCATTAAAGTTCAAATTATAGGCAGTAATTTACTACCATCTCAAAGTCAAAAGCAACATTTCTTTGTTGCACACACTATCAAATCCAACTGTGTCAAATAACTTATGTCTAATAATTCACTTATCAAAATTAAAGGTCTTTACCACAAGATTATAAAACAAAGTTAGTAGATTTATACCTATGCAAACATAGGTTAAAAACAAAGAAAAAAAATGAGATTTCAACTTGCTCCCAACATGAGTATTTTCAATTCTTTCTTAGTTTGTTGAATCCATTTCTGTTTGAAATATGGGGTTCAGTATAGACTTTTCTTTATAGATGAACAATTTTATGTAAATGTTTTATTTCCCTAAGTAATTATGATTTATAGCTATTAATAATTGAGCTTCAGGCATAAAATATTTCAACATCAATTCAATAACCAGGGTCAACTTCACCCCACATATGTTTTCAGACTACCTCCCTCCCTCACCCACTTCAATCTGCCATCTTTACCAGGTATATTTTAAAGTTCTGTGTTTATAGCTAAGATCTCATGTTTTATAATTGTTAAGGCTGTTGCTTTGGCCATATTATTAAGCTGCTTTCCACATCTCTGGTATAAACAATCCTTGTCCTAACAATTACTTCCCTATCAGGCCTTCACTTAACAATTTTTATAAAATATTTATAAAATAGATCTGATCATCAAAAACAAATTAGCTTCTACTGTCAGGATAGTAGCTATTAACTGAATAGACAATGAAATTCTAAGGTAAGTTGTCACCATATACAACATCCTTCTTTCAGATTTTCCATGCAGTGAGAAAATCCAATCTGGTGCATAGCAAAGTCAAAGAAAAAGAGATTGATATGGGATTTACACTCAATCCAACCAATTATTCTAAATTTGACATCAGATCTAATTAGTAAGTTATGAATGCTTCCCTTGTCTCCTGTCCCATCAGTTTTGTTCACTTTATATAAATCTAAAAGTGATCAGAGTAAAGAATTCAACTATAATATATTTAATTAGTTTTCTTTAGAAATAAATGTTTCTGCAGAAAAGTACAGTTAATAAATTGTAGAAATTATATTTATAATGATAAAACTTTTACAGAGATCATCAAAAGAACACACATTTTACACACATTAGGTAAAATTAATGTTCCCAATTATTTTATATATAAATAAACATTTTATCAAGGTTTATTTATATTATTATCATTTGCTTAAGACAATTAATATTTGTATCTAATTTAACAGTTCATAGTTATATAAGACACAATATTTCATATTTGTACACAATATTTTGGAGTCTTTTAGATATAAATCACCATGGATTAAAGTTAACTGTGTAGGGGTTAATTATACCATGCTGAAGGTATAAAAAAAGAAACTATTATGGCTTTTGTAGAATTTTCACTTAGGATAATATGCAATAATTGATATTATTTCCTAAGAAGAATTTGAGTTCAGTTAATTCACAAACTGAATAGAAATTACTGCACACATTAAAGAACTATAACTATTATGTGAGAAATTATGCTAAATGTTGGGTTGGAAATATTGAAGTGGGTAAGGTGCTTGCTTTCCAGGTGGCTTAACTGAATTTGATTTCTGTCACTACATATGGTCCCCAGAACCCTTCAGAAGTGATTCATGGGCACTGTAGCATGTGGCCAAAATCAACAACATTTACTAAAAATCATGCTAAGTGTCAAGCCTATTTTATTTGGATATTTAGTTGGACTTAATTATTTTTTTTGGGTCACACCCGGCAGTGCTCAGGGGTTACTCCTGGCTCCATGCTCAGAAATTGCTCCTGGCAGGCACAAGGAACCATATGGGGCACCGGAATTCAACCGATGACCTTTTGCTTGAAAGGTAAATGTCTTACCTCCATGCTATCTCCTGGGCCCCATGGAATTAATTCTTAATGTAATAGGTACACTCATTAAATAATAATAATTGTTATTATCAGAAATAGTTACTGGTTAATTACATGTGTAACAGTTATATCGATAGAATTTGGGTAAAATAAGATGACAAATAAAATGCTTTGTCTTTTAAAAAAAAACAATGATTCAATCTACATTCAGAGATAAAAGTGAGATTGTTTAATTTGAAAGCCAAGTAAAAAATGAAGAATTTCATATAGTACAAATTCAAGGAGCACCATTTTGAAAAGAGGAGCATGACTCTATTCCATAAGTCTGGAAATGGATTCATATTTCTGTAGTCATGGCTAGAACTTTATTTGGTGATGATAATTTTTCTAGGAAACACACTATGGGTTTTGGGAAAAGCCACAGTGGTAAAAGAACCATAACCATATTTTCTTTTCATTTATACACTATTTATTGCCACTTTTTGTTAAAAGATATCTGCTTAACTCATAACAGATTATAAATGCCAGCACCATCATATTTACTCTAAACCCATATGTATCAACCCCTCTATATTACCTTGATATTATTTTAAAGATATTTATTTGATTATTTTATGTTTTTGGCTTGGGACCATACCTCATAATTCTCAAGACTTATTCCTGGTTTTTTCTAGAGAGATTTGGGTAGCCATATGGAATGCCAGTGATTGAACGCAGCACTGCCTAGAGCAAGGCAAGTGCCCTACCAGCTGTACCATTGCTCTGGTCAAAGAAAATATTAAAAAATTTTAGGCAACCATAAAATCATGTTTTCATTGAAAATATATAATCATATAAATTAAACTGATAATTTTATAAACAATAAAACATATTTGATATTTGCCTCTATTATATGATTCATATAAAAATCCATCATTATACAAATATTTTATTGGATATTTACTATTTAGAAAACAATGTCAAGGACTTGTGCCATATGACAAGAAGTGTTCGGGGGCCGGGCAGTGGTGCTGGAGGTAAGGTGCCTGCACTAACCTAGGTCCCGATCCCCCAGTTACCCATATGGTCCCCCGTGCCTGCCAGGATCGACTTCTGAGTGAATAGCCAGGAGTAACCCCTGAGCGTCACCAGGTGTGACCCAAAAACCAAAAAAAAATAAAAATAAAAATAAAAGAAGTGCAGAGTATATCAGTTATTTAATAGAAGTTTTAATATAAAAGAAATTTTTTCTGAAATGTTCATAAAAATCTGTATAATGTGCTAAGCACAATTCAATTCTATTCTTGTTTAAGGTTATTTCGGTTAATATTAGCAAAGAGCACAGAATAAAAAAATTAAACAAAAGTATTTTCTAGCATTTTGTTTTATTTCTGTAAAAATTTTTTTCTCTCCATAGAATTTTAAGTGTAGAGTATTTTTATTATTCCATACATGGTATTATAGGCAAATTGGTTGTAATTATCTTAGTCAAATACACTGCTAGATCCCATGTACAGGCAAAAATACAATGACAATATAGTCTGAGTATTTCAATACAAAAATAGGTAGCACTATTTAAAAATGATGATCCTTATAGATATAAAAATTATATATACTATCTGATAATCACATATTTTAATAAGTCTTAGTTATATAAATGAAAGATCAACTAAAAAGATAGCAAAGTATGTAATATGCAGAAATATATTTAATAGATACTAGAAACAAGTGTGGCCTATGTGTATTTAATTTTATTCATTCAAATCTTCTGATACCATATATTTATTTTTCATACAAATTTGATTAAGTTTATAATAATCAAAGAGGTTTTTTGTTGTTGTTTATTATTTTGAGCTATATCCCGTGATGTTCAGGGGTTTCTCATGGCTCTCTCTCAGAAATTGCTCTTGGCTTGGGAGACCATATGGTACACAGGGGGATCAAACCGAGGTTCATCCTAGGCTAGAGTCCCGAAGGCAGACGCCTTACCACTCCACGCCACAGCTTTGTCCTCAACCCCAAAGAGATTTTTAACAGATATCCATATAATTTTTTATTTGTTTTGTTTTTGGGCCACACCCACTTGATGCTCAGGGGTTAATCTTGGCTAAGAGCTCAGAAATCGTCACTGGCTTGGGGGGACCATATGGGACGCCGGGGGATCTAACCGCGGTCTTTCCTTGGCTAGCGCTTGCAAGGCAGACACCTTACTTCTAGCGCCACCTCACTGGCCCCATATAATTTATATATATTACAGTATATTCAGAGAGAGATGAGTTACTTTGCAATTACAGTTTGTTTTATTACCGTGCAATAAATTTCCCTATGTCTACTAGCCATTGCTAGCTACTAAGGCAATAAAATCATCAAAATTCTGCAGCACTTTGGAATGATCTGGTCCAGAAACTCATTACCGTGAGTCTAAGCTATGTATCTAGACACTTACCCCTCTTGATGATCCCTGGCAACCCCTGGAAATACTGTAGTCTATTGCTTCCCATATGCTTACTAATCATAACATATACCATTAAACATATCCACTACAATGAATTGGTGATTACATTTATTCTTTCTATCAATCTTCAAATCTTATAAGCCCCCTATTAATTTTACAGACTTGTACTTTATATAAATGTTATTTTAATATATTATATAATACATTTATAAAGTCTGTAGAACTGCTTAAATATTGCTGTACATGTGTATAAAATAACTGTTAATTATAATTATAGCACAAGAGTTCAAGTTTATTTTAAAAATTATATTCTTAGTTATATTGTTAGTTTCTTAGGCACAGTCATCCCAATTTGATTTCTAATATTTTCCCCCTAACACAGAATAGAGAATAATTATTTATTTTACAGACTTATTTTTAGCAAAAAAAGTGGTGAAGAATTATTTGTTTATGCTTCTCATAGGCACCATTGAGGATACATTGATTTCTAAAGAGCTTTTGCCATTATTTTCAGGAAATATATTTACCAATTAATTTACTCAATAAGAAGATCGACCCTACATTGCCTTTTACTCATATCTTTATTGGAGTTAAAACATTTGTGATTGGATTTCTAGTTCTACTGCAGTGATTTATCAGTTTTCTTTAGTGAGTGGCTTTGTGTGTGTGTGTGTGTGTGTGTGTGTGTGTGTGTGTTGTGTGTGTGTGTGTGTGTGTGTGTGTAATACCGTAGATAGTAGAACATTTTATTCTGCATCCTCTGACAGAATGAAGATTTCCTTACAAAGTTCCCAAGTAAAACCAGACTTTATCCTGAAGTTACTATACTTTCTCAAAGATAAATCATCCTCAGTAGTACTTTTCTATTTCTGTATATGAATTTAGTAAATTCAAAATTGATATAATCACAACTGATAATATAGATATTTATTAAATCACATGAAAATAGCCTGTTTTGACTATTGATAACTTACTATGCAACTATTTCTAGCAGTATACACACAGAATTAAGCATAATTTTGTTTTAGAAATTATCTAATAACAAGAGTATTAAGGAAAAAAGAATTCCAAAAATATTCAGTGTTTAAGTTAAAGCATAATTTACTATATTAGGCAGATAAATAAAATAATTCTATAATCAAGTTAAGTTTTTATCTATATTCTGTGTGAAGCATATTTATGTGAATAAGATAATGATATTCATTCTCTCCATTTCATTCAAATAAAATATAAATTTATAAAAACCACTTTAATCAATGGTAAATAAATTGAGTTTTTTAAAGCATGTGAAGAATAGAAAATTAGACAGGGATTATTCCATAAGAGATAAAAATGACAGAATTATACAAGTTTTGAATTCAGGCAATCGGATTTCTAGTACAGCGATTTAGGGTAGATGGCTTATTTATCACATATCCACTCCCCAATCTTTTATACATGTGTCATGTACATTTTTGTAAATCTCAGACTCCCAAGATTCCTCTGGACTTTTACCATTTCATGACAGGATAAAAGAGCAAAAGAGTTATCATCCAATAACAATTGTTATGGAGACAACGTGAAAGTAAGGTATTTTATTCTGTTTACATTACATTTCACTGAATTTTGTCACAGTTCAATAAAGTTAGAATATAATCTGCCACCACCAGTAATATTACAACTTCAATTGAAGTGCTTATATTACAGAAAGAAAAAATAATAAAAGATGGGTGCTGAGAGATTCTGCTATCAGTCACGGCACAGGTTCCAGGTTGAATACAAACTTGAATTTTTATGAAATATGAACAAGACCAGAGGAGCTGAAACTCAGTTAGCTTGGAAGAAAAGAGACCATGTTGGTGAAACAGATAGTGTATGCATAATTTAGAACCATGTAAGCTGTGATCAAAAAACATGGATTTAATTCAAAGGTATTAATAAAGTATTAAGCATGATAATGAGATATATCATTATTATGTATAATGATAGAATTGGCTCTATCATAAGGAATACAATCATGGTAGAACAGAGTGGATGAAAAATTAATTTTTAGCTGTATCACAAAATAAACATAGTTATGGTGACTGTAAGAATAGAATTGATTTGGTTATATTTTAGAGATCAGACTAATTTTTTCATGAATTATAAGAGAGTTTAGGTAAAAGAGAGAGGTGCAAGCAGCAATATTGTCTTTTATCTTGATTTGAGAAACTAGGCACAGAGAGATACATTCATTGAGATGGTTCATGTTTTTTGATAAACTTGATTTATTAAAACTTAATGATGATAATGAATGTAAATGGAATGTTTTGAGAATATTGAAATTAAATATGTTGTCAGTAAGCATTTAGTTGTAGATTTGAAAAACAGTGTTTATATAGAATTAAATGTCCTGGGTTTTACAAATATTTTTACAGAGAAATAGAAAATATATGAGAAGACTTGGGAATAGAACCAGCATGTCAAAAATCAAGAGTTATTCAATAAAAAGCAATCATTAAGAGAGAGAAAATAAATTAGATTATAAATGAGAAAGTTCTGGAGAAGACTGCTCTCTTTAGACTGCTCTCTTATACACACAACCATACACTTAAATTTCTTTCAATAAAAACTAGTTTGTTTTACTTTAAAAAAAAGGAAACATGTCAAAATGGTTAGTTCTATGGAAAAAGAAAAATATATAAATATAGTTAATATAATAACAAAATTATTATAGGTGTTTTTCAGATATTCAATTTGTTTATTTGTAGGATTTTATTGGAAATAGCATCTATAAGATAGTAAAGGGGAATGCAGTTATTTTCTGTAAGTAAACAAAATGCCCAGACAATCCCAAAAAGATATTGAACTACACACGGAGATATCAAATGTGGTCTCAAGGATGCAGTGAAGTCATTATTTTTTCTAACTGTTGTACATTGGCAAAACAGGTTGCTAAGCTCTATGAAAACACTTTGCTGATCCAGGTTGGATCTCTGGCATCCTATATAGTCCCTAGAGCATGTCAGGAGTAATCCCTACGTGTACTGCCTTGTGTGCCCCCACCCCCCCCCAAAAAAAAGAACAAAAACAACCAAAGAAATCTGGCAAAATAGGTTCCTATACACCATGAAAATTATTACTAGGGACTAGATTTAGGGCTGGGCGGTGGCGCTGGAGATAAGGTGCCTGCGCTAACCTAGGGCGGACCGTGGTTCGATCCCCCGGTTCCCCATATGGTCCCCCGTGCCTGCCAGGAGCGACTTCTGAGTGATTAGCCAGGAGTAACCCCTGAGCGTCACCGGGTGTGGCCCAAAAACCAAAAAAAAAAACAAAAAAACAAAATACTATTATTTTTCAGAATATTAGTACATTGACTCTTTTTGTTGTGGAGTAGAAATAAGTAGTGAATTTGAAGTCAGAGATTGAGCTTTTAAGTATTTATTCCAGTAAGAAAGCATTGCTAGAAGTACTTTTTTTTTTTTTTTTTTTGGTTCTTGGGTCACACCCGGCAGTGCTCAGGGGTTACTCCTGGTTCCATGCTCAGAACTTGCTCCTGGCAGGCACGGGTGACCATATGGGGCACCGGGATTTGAACCGATGATCTTTTGCATGAAAGGCAAACTCCTTACCTCCATGCTATCTCCTGTGCCCTGCTAGAAGTACTTTTAAAAACAGTATCAGATCAGCATGTACTAGGATTAATTTAGATTAAAGTTGAATAGCCTTAATGCATAACATCTCAGGAACATACTTATCCACTAATTGAATATAGTCATTGTATAAAAGCAATTTTTTAGAACATTGAAAATCATAGATAAAACCTTTCATCTTTAAATATCTATCTTCAGTAACAGTTTGACAAAACTATGATCTAATTTCATTTCTTCTTCTCCCTGATCTGCTTTATTTTTCCCTTACTTTTTTTTAATTGTGGCAAAAGTGAATTACAAATATTTCCCAGTAATATTTAAGATACATAGTGACAATGAATCAGGGACTTTCCCACCACCAGTGTGTCCTCCTTCCACCACTTTTCCCAGCATGCATCCCACATCAACCTCCTTTACCACCCAGACAACTAGTTTCTCCCTTCTTGAAGCATTCTGGCTACGTACACTCTCTTTTTCTTTCCCCAAGATGTTTTTATGGTGCCAGGCATCTTTCCACTCAATTGTGGATGATAAAATATCTAACTCAGTATCTTGGTATTTACACAAGTCATAGGATGAAGCATAAAAATAGTCTTTCTTTATAGTTCTAGAAGTTCTGTTCCATCTCTGCTATTGTAATCAGACTTTCATAATTAGTGATCTAGGTTTCTGCATAGATCCTAAGTCAAAGCCTGGAAATAAGTTTTAATTTATGATTCCAGAAGTTCTATTCCTTAGCAGTTGTTACAGTCAGATCTCTGGAATTGGAGTTTTTGATTTTTGTACAGATCCTTGGACAAAGCCTAGGCTAGGGTCTTTTTTATTGGTCCCAGGTTAAGTTCTGCCCATTCTTGGCTGTCAATGTCAGTCTTCAGTAGTTGGTAATCTTGGTCTTTGCATTGGTCAAAGAGCGACGTGTCTTCTGATTTCATCATACCGTTAGGATGTTCTGCTCTTAGACCAAGTTATTTCCTTTTTCTCTTCGTCAAAATGTCATATCAAAACTGGTCTAAGTTTATGCTAGAGAGTTATTAGGAATTTCCCAGGGGAAGTTTGGTTCCTGGTGCTGTTGCGGGGAACGGTGTCAGTTCTATGACTGAGATCTAGGTCTCAGGATTGGATGGTCGCTGCCAGGTCATAGGGAGTCTAAGTTAGGTCTACATGACACATGTTCAGGATTGGAGGCACCCTTGAATAATAAAATGTATGGGTTCTTATCTCTAGAAGATAAGAGCTTGTTTCTATAGATAAAATCCCTCTCCTTTTTTGAGTATGCCTTTGCAAAAAGGAATGGTGCTATATTATATTGCTGGTGCATTTGGGGTAAGACTGACAGGCTACGAATTCTTTCTGCCCTGGTTTTGACCTGAGCTTTCATTTCAGGCAAGATTTTTTCTTGTATGTTTTCGTACCAAGCAGAGCTAAAACAGGTGAAGTTAAAGAGAAAAAAAAATCTATGAATATACCATATTTATTCGAGTATAACGTGCACCCATGTATAACCCACACCCCTAATTTTTTATTAAAATCGGTATAAAATTTTGTTGCACACCAAGCATTGTAATTGACAAAAAAATGTTGTTGAATACATGCGGCCATGATAAAAACCATTTATTGACAATGTAAACTGGTATAAACACAATAAAATGAAATAAAATGACCGGTAACAATATTTATTGAAAATGCTTCCATGTCAGATTCATCATCATATACACTCAAGAGTTGTTCCCATTCTTCTTGAGTTGATTTTTCATCGGTGCCCAGTTGGCAGGAGCTTTCATCTGTTTCTCCAGTTTCTTTGTTTTCTTCTGAGTCTGAATTCCACAGCAGGTGGTCTTCTGTGACTTCCATTTGTCTGCTGATGCCTGTCTTCAAGAAAATCTTGATGATCATTTCTTTTGGTATGTCTTCCCATGATGTTTAAACCAAACCAGGATGTCATGAGAGATAGGCCAGGTTTCTTTCGGTTTGTGGGAACTCACGATTCGCCTGAGCACACATTGGACACTGCCACCCCACCCCAGCCCTCATTTATAATGTGAACCCAAACTTTGAACTTTTTTTTGGTAGAAAACTCTGTGCATTATACTCGAATAAATACAATATACTGGCAGACCTAAATAGAAATGAATTTAAAAAAATATTAAAGAATCCAAGGTGTTTAAAAGGCTACCTTACATTTGAGAAATACAGACTACGAGGAATTGTTATAAAGGTATTAAACATATAAAGGATATTTAGGCGTCCCCACTAAGTCTTTTGAGATATTCCTGTGGGAGGCGAAATCCATGGCACATTTTCATCATGCATTATGGTCTTGTTGAGTTTGAGAAGTGATTTGCAGCCATAAGGAATCAGGTAGTGTCCTTGGACTGGGAGTTCTTCTGAAACTGAAACGGTAGCATGCAACAGTCCATATTTGGGAGGGTGAGAAGAAGGGCCACAAATCTTGAGTCAATAGGAGTGTTGGTTGTAGTTTCTTGCCGAGGCACAGATTTGGGGGCTGAGAGTATGTTCTTTCTCTTTGAGAGAAAGAGTGATGCTTTATTGGGGCAGGAGGTTGGTCTTGGTACCTATTTTGTTAAGAACTGAGAGTAAAGAGAGCTAAATAAGGGAGGATAATGGAACAGGATCAGGGGATGAGAGGACAGAAGGATTTCTGAAGGGAGGAGGAGATGGGATAATATATAAAAGGAGTTATATATTCCTTGGGCATGGATTGTTTACATTTTAGGTCTGGCAATCAGAGAGGAGTCCACTGTCTACAAACTCATGCCCATGTAGAGACAAACATTAGCGATCTATTCCTAGGTTGTTGTTGGAGGTCTGACACTCATAGGCTGGGTCTGAACTCTTAAGAAATAATTGAGTTAAGAAAAGGTAAGTAATTGCCTGATATGCGGAAAGGTAGAGGAAGGAGGGAAAAACAAAAATAAGAAAGAGGAATAAGGGGCCGGCGAGGTGGCACTAGAGGTAAGGTGTCTACCTTGCAAGCGCTAGCCAAGGAAGGACCGCAGTTCGATCCCCCAGCGTCCCATATGGTCCCTCCAATCGAGGGGCGATTTCTGTGCGTTTAGCCAGGACTAACCCCTGAGCATCAAACAGGTGTGTCCCAAAAAGCCAAAAAAAAAAAAAAAGAGGAATAACTAAATACTGTAAAAATAAGTTAAAAACGTTGGGCTGGTGCATCAGTGTTGGAGGGTTTTCCACTTTCAAGGCTCTTCCTCACTGATGGCGATGGGCTTTGCTATAGGGTTTCAGGGTTACATAGAGGCTGAAGCTTTTTAGGAAAAACACAATTTTTGAATCTAGAGTACAAAGCAGTTTGGTAGACCATTCCTTTTTGCATAGACACTTTAAAAAAGAGGGAAATCTTTTGCACAGATAAAAGCTCTTATCTATTAGGGATAAGAATCCATACGTTTTATAATACAGGGGCACCTTCCACCCTGACCATTTGTCATGTGGACCCAACTTAGACTCCATGTGATCAGACAGTAACAGTCCAACCCTGAACTCTAAATCCCAGATCTAGAACCGACACAGTTCCCTGCAACAGCTTCAGGAACCAAACTCCATCCTGCAAAATTCCTAATATCGGTCTGGCACCAACTTGCACCAGTTTTGATATGCCATCCTGACAACGAGGAAACGGCAACAACTTGATCTAAGAGCAGATTGCCCTATCACATTACCTAACTGTAAGATAAAATCAAAAGACACATCATCCTTTGCTCTGTGAAAAAAACAAGATCACTTACTGCAGAAGACTGACTTTGACAACCACGATTGAGCAGAACTTAGTGTGGGACTAATAAGAAAGATCCTAGCCTAGACTTCAGCTTAGGAATTGTACAAAAAACAAGATCTCTAATTCCAGAAGTTGAACTTTGACAGCTGTGACTGAGCAGAACTGGAACCTTAATGAATGAGTCCATTCTAGGTTTTGTCCTGGGATCTGAGCAAAAACCAAGACCACTAATTACAGAAGACTGATTATAACAGCAGTGATGGAAAAGAAATTGTAGAACTGAAAAAAAAAAGACTATCCCTTTGTCCCATGACCTGTGCAAATACCAAGATCTTCAGCTACAGAGGCATGATTTTATCATTCACAACTGAACAGAAAATTTCCTGGCACCGTGAAAAGACCTTTGGGTGTGAAAATGAGAGTGTATGGAACATGTAGTTGTTCCCATGGCAGTATATTTCAAGGGTGGGGAAATCCTGTATCTCTTAGGCCATAGGAATTTTTTTTCTAATTTCCCCAATACTTATTGTGCTTATGCCAAAAAAAAAAGGAAAAAACCTTGCCACACCAACCCTCCTTCCGTAGTTATTTTTCTTCTTTGTATTTATTTTTTTCTCTTTTCTTTCTTTTTCTTTTTTCTTAATTTAAATTTAAAATTTTTTTCATTCTCATGGTTATTATATGATGGTGGTTGTTTTGAGTAGCTTGGTATGTTTTTTTTTTGTTGCGGTTTTTTGTTTTTGTTTTGTTTTATTTGTGTGCTTTGTTTTTCCTCTTTCTTTCCTCTTCTTCTTCTTTTAAATTGATATTTATAACCTCTAGATGGAATCCTCCCAGTCTGTTTTTTCCAACAGAACCGCATAACTTGAATTATCTTGATCTGCCTCATGAAGTGAGGGGGAAAAATATGAAGGGTATATTGAGAGGAAATAAAAAAATGATCAGACTTAAACACCAAACCCAAAGTCAATTACAAATCAATACCCAGTCTACAACAAACTATACACAGAGAAGAGCAGTCCTGGGGCCTGTGAGGGATATATTGAATGCATGCTAGGAACAGGGGTGGAGGAAGGACAACACTGGTGATAGGAATGGCCCTGAATAATTGTCACTATGTATCTTAAGTATTACTGTGAAAGATTTGTAATTCCCTTTGGTCACAATAAAATTATTAAAAATAATACCTAACTATGTAGACTGAATTTTAAGGTGGAAACTATTATCTTTTTTTTCTTTTATCTTATTTTGTTTTTGTACACTCTGAAGATTTTCTTTTCTTGATTGTTTGGTTTTTTAGGGGAGGCACACCGGTAACACTCAGGGGTTACTCCTGGCTATGCACTCTGAAATTGCTCCTGGCTTGGGGGACGGTATGGGAAGTCGGGAGTTTGAACTACAATTTGTCCTAGGCTAGCAAGGGCAGGGCAGATGCCTTACCCATTGAGGCACCACTCCGGCCCCTCTGAAGTTTTTTATTTTTTTCATTTTTTATCTTTTCATATCATATAATTTCTTTCTCTTTCTTACTGTGCAGAAGCAAGTGGTTTGTTTGAGAATCTTTTATAGATAATTCCTCTGATGAACTCTGGGAACTGGAAGTATACTCCAGATAACTAATAATAAAATATATATGAAACAACATTTTTATGACTGCCTCCATAAGGAAACAATTAGAGCTAGCACTTTTGCAAATTGGTATATTGTTTAACTGGGGTTATTTATTTGTCTGGTTTAGAAATTGTCATTATAATTGCATATGAAATATATGTATGTGTTTACAATGTTTTCTGTACAATATGCTGCTCTCATAATAATGAACTAAAATAAATGAATACAACAACTAGTTATATGTAGAGTTTTTGTTATTCTGACATCATGAAATCATTACAATTGTTAAATGAAGCCTCTTCTGAAAATATCTATTATATGAGCACAAAAATGATTAATGAGAAGCCATTCATACACTGCTTTGCTAAAACATACAAATTAAAATATTTTTCTGGAAAACTGTGAAAACTATAATTTTTTACACCAATTGTGTTTACCCACTGCATTACTATCTAGATACATCACTAACTTTTTATGCAAAAATCATACATTTATTTGATTATAATATATTTATTTAAGCATCTTGATTACAAATATGATTGTGATTAGATTTAAGTCATGTAAAGAACATCCCCCTTCACCAGTGCAACATTCTCACCACCAATGTCCCAAATCTCCCTCCATCCCACCCCGCCCCCACCTGTACTCTTGATAGGCTTTCCAGTTCCCTCATTCATTCACATGGTTATAGTAGTTCTCAGTGTAGTTATTTCTATGACTGCACTCACCACTCTTTGTGGTGAGCTTCATGGAGTGAGCTGTAAGTTCCAGCCCTCCTCTCATTGTCTCATAATTATTGCAAAAAAGACTTTTTTTTTCTTAAAACCCATAGATGAGTGAGACTATTCTGCATCTTTCTCTCTCCCTCTGACTTATTTCACTCAGCATGATAGATTCCATGTGCATCCATGCATAGGAAAATTTCATGACTTCATCTCTCCTGAAAGCTGCAGAATATTCCATTGTGTATATGTGCCACAGTTTCTTTAGCCATTCATCTGTTGAAGGGCATCTTGGTTGTTTCCAGAGCCTAGCTATTGTGAATAGTGCTGCAATAAATATAGGTGTGAGAAAGGGATTTTTGTATTGCATTCTTGTGTTCCTAGGGTAGATCCCTAGGAGTGGAATCGCTGGGTCGAATGGGAGCTCAATTTCCAGTTTTTGGAGGAATCTTCATATAGCTTTCCATAAAGGTTGGACTAGACGGCATTCCCACCTGCAGTGGGTAAGAGTTCCTTTCTCTCCACATCCCCTCCAGCACTGATTGTTCTCGTTCTTTGTGATGTGTGCCAATGTCTGTGGTTTGAGATTGTATCTCATCATTGTTTTGATTTGCATCTCTCTGATGATTAGTGATGAGGAGCATTTTTTCATGTGTCTTTTGGCCAATTGTATTTCTTTTTTATCAAAACATCTGTTCATTTCTTATCCCCATTTTTTTGATGGGATTAGATAGTTTTTTTCTTGTAAAGTTCTGTCAGTGCCCTGTATATTTTGGATGTTAGTTCCTTATCTGATGGTGTTGGTTGAATAGTTTCTCCCACTCAGTGGGTGGTTCTTGTATCCTGGGCACTGTTTCTTTTTAGGTGCAGAAGCTTCTCAGTTTAATGTATTCCCATCTGTTGATCTCTGCTTCTAGTTTGTTTGGAGAATACAGTTTCCTCCTTGAAGGTGCCTTTAGTTTCAATGTCATGGAGTGTTTTACTGACATGTTGTTCTATATACCTATCATCACTAACTTTTTATCATTTTCTATGTGAATACTAAAAATAAAGTTTAATCTACAACTCCTTATTCCATAACATCATTCAAAAAATGAATGTTATTTTTGTCTAAATAACCTATGTTAATTCATACATATAGTATGTATTATAAGATTTTAAAGGGGTCCGGGAGATAGCATGGAGGTAAGGCGTTTGCCTTTCATGCAAAAGGTCATCGGTTCGAATCCCGGTGCCCCATATGGTCCCCCGTGCCTGCCAGGAGTAACCCCTGAGCACTGCCGGGTGTGACCCAAAAAACCAAAAAAAAAAAAAAAAAAAGATTTTAAGGATAAAAATATTCATTGAAGTAAATTGTTATTTTGATATTTTAATTTATAAAGTATTTAACTATTAAACTATTTATTTAACTTATAAACTTTCACAAAGTAATTCTATGCTATTTAGTTGCATATAGTAAACATCATTGTTTTGTTTAATAAAAAAATCAAAACTTTCTCTACATTATATTGGGCTATAAAGTGGATTGTTAAAATATTAGGAGACGATTATTTGTTTCAAAACAATGGTTAGAATATTTATATAATAAAACTAAATTTAAGTGCTGAAGTGACTTGCTTTGAAAGCATGTTCTCTATCTTATAATTTTATTGTCCCAGAACACCAACATGAGTGATGCCTGAGCACAGAATCAGAAGTAAGGCCTGCCAGTTCGTCAGGGCAACCTAGGAGGCCCTGGAGGCCCTGGAGACCCTGAGGGAAAGAGAACAGGGAGAGATAGACTGGAGGGAAAGAGAGTAGAGAGCGATAGACTGGAGAAGGAGAGAGAGAGAGAGAGAGAGAGAGAGAGAGAGAGAGAGTGAGAGAGAGAGAGAGAGAGAGAAAGACAGAGATACAGAGACAGAGGCAAAGAGAAACAGAGAGACAAAGAGACAGAGAGACACAGCTAGAGATTCACTAGCCAGAGAAAGAATAGGAAGACATGTATATTAGGGATTGAGTTAGATACAAAGTAGGCAGCATCTAGCCAATGCTTTATCTCTTAGCCTCTGCTGACTAGCTATCATAATTCTGGTCACAATCCTGGGCCTCACAATAATTGTCCAAGTTTTTTCTTTTTATACCGGTTTTGACAAGGGATCATAACAGGGCCATGTCCAATGAGCATGTCCGGGGCATTTCCAGGTCCAACTGTCATTACAATAGTGTTATCCAAGGGGCATGTCCAAGTCCAACTGCCATTACAGCAACAGCAACAAAATACACAAATTAAATGTTTTCAAAAGTAGTGAGTCCTGACCTAGAATACTGGACATTGTAAATTGCAATTCATATAAATACTAAATGTGAGATTTTTTAAGTCTATTAGAATAAAGTCCTAAATCTATATTGAATGCTATAATGGCAATACATATATACAGTGGACACCCATATGCATGAATTAATAAGGCAATACAATGTAGTTTCTATATGCTGAAAAATATCTAGAATCTGTCAACAAGCATTTAGTATTCAGATTCTGGCAAGGTTTATCACTCATTACATGACCATAAGCAAATGTGAAAAACTATAGACTATAATGTCCAAGGTATGCAAAATCCTTAAATAAAGCATTTTTATTAAGCAGCAATTATAGAAATGGCAAGTTCTACTATTTAAGCAATCCATAACATTTTACTAGATAATTGCAGTTGCATACTTTATATTTTATATTATCCTATTAAACTTTATAAGGCAGTTCAGATTTTTTTTCTAGAAAACTTTCATTCTATTTGCTCTAATAGATCTCTAAGAGTTGAAGTTTGCCTTATGTCTAGGAAAAGTTTAGGCTAAAACTTGTTGAGCTCTTACTTGTTTTAGTGAAGTATTAAACTCTCACTTTGGTTTTGGTTTTGGTTTTGACCACACCCGGCAGCCCTGGGGGGTTACTCCTGGTTCTGTGCTCAGAAATTGCTCCTGGCAGGCTTAGGGGACCAAATAGGAGCTGGGGATCTATTCAGCATCTGTCCCAGGTCAGCCAAATGCCAGACAAATGCCCTGCCACTGTGATATTGTTCTGGTACTCACTCTTAATTTACAAAGCTCTCTTTGAATTGGCAAGTCATTTAGGTCAGATTATTAAACTTGACCTTTGAGCAGGGACTTCTATAATTTGTTTTAGTTCTAAGTGTAATTTTTTTGCTACTCAATAGAAAGTCTCTGTAAATTTACATATTTAAATAGGTTTAGTAATTCCAATGTTAATCTTTTTTTGAAGGAAGTTGGGGAGGGTGTGGGGCACAGCTAGCAGAGCTCAGGCTTACTCCAGGCTCTGCACTGAGGACTAATTCCTGGTGATGCCAGGAAATGAATCAGGTTGGTTTCTTGCAAGGCAAGCACCTGACAAGCTCTACCATCGTTCTGGTCAATGCCAGTCTTTCTTAAAATGAATTTGAACAAAATTACATGTTTTCTATATCTTCAGTAAATGGTGACTAAATATAACTTCACAGAGGTTATATTTGGGTTTTAAATCTTTCAATAATAATGATAAAGCTACAATTTCCTTAATCCTGTGTAAGGAAATATAGATTACCCTTCACACATTATCAAATTTTATTCCATTTTAGAAAGCACCAAGTGTTGGCATGTACTGAGGCATTATAATAGGGCAAACACAGCAGTAGCTCTTTTAAGTACTTATTTCTGACAGTATTCTAAGAGATATAGACTACCATATATATCATTTCTTAAATTAGTAAACCAAAAAAACCACAAAACATTTAACATGGAATTTTAAAATAAGGGATATCAGTACAGAAAAAAATTTACCGAAGATTGCACATGAGTTAGTTTTGAATTAATTAACATTTCATATAGAAAATATATGTCTTTCTTTTTACAAGAGGGGCACACTTGGTGACAACTGGCTCTGTGCTCAGAAATCTCACCAGGCTCAGGGAACCATATGAAATGCCAGGGGATCAAACCGTGATCCATCCTGGGTAAGCCGCATACAAGGCAAATGCCCTACTGCTGTGCCATCTCTCTGGCCCCCAAGAAAACATTTCTTTCTGATTATTTCACCTTGGTTACAAGTGGAAATGCATGATTTAAATCGGGTTAGTCCCAAAGTATAGGCATGTGTTCTCCTTTGCATCTGCCCCCCAGAAATTATATCAAGATATGCATAATAGTGAAGCGAGATAGTTTTTTGAATTTGTCTTCTTTTCTTGATTATTTTCTGTGCCAAAACCTGCAGTGATCACTGGTTGTTTCTGACTCTTCCAGAATCATTCCTGGTCAGCACAAAAATGAAATCCTGGGGAAAAAACCTGGCAAGGCAGACATCCTTTCTGCTATGCTATGGCTCTGACCCTAAAACAAAGTGGAGATTTTTATTGAACTTAAAAAGTCACACGGAGGGGCCCGAGAGATAGCATGGAGGTAGCACATTTGCCTTGCACACACAAAAGGACGGTGATTCGAATTCCGGCATCCCATATGGTCCCCACAGCCTGCCAGGAGCCATTCTGAGTGTAGAGCCAGAAGTAACCCCTGAGCGCTGTTGGGTATGACCCCAAAACCAACCCCCCCCAAAAAAAGTCACAAAGAGATTGAGAGAGAGAGAGAGAGAGAGAGAGAGAGTCATGTGAAGAGAGAGAGGGAGGGAGAGAGAGAAAGAGAGAGAAAAGTGTAAAGGAGGAAGGAATGGAGAGAGAAGAGGGAGGGAGAGAGAGGGGAGGGAAGTTGGGGGGAGGGAACAAAAGCTCCAACAGAGGGGAAATATGTAAGAATAAGGCCTAGAGAAAGGAAATAAGATGCATGTTCATCAGAGAACAAGGCTTCAAGTGCAACCTCTGAAAAATGGCTTCTAGGAGGTGGATTTATATAGTTCTTCCAAATGAATTTATCTGGAGTTTGGCATACATAAAACTTAATCTGGGCATTATCACAGAATGCCCTTATACTGTTGATGATCTCATAATCACATAAATTCTTCAGTGGCTTATCTTGTTCTTTTCTTTTTTATTTTAAATAATATCTTTATTTAAACACTGTGATTACAAACATGATTGTAGTTGGGTTTCAGTCATAAAAAGAATATGCTCCTTCACCAGTGCCATATTCCCACCACCAGTGTTCCCCATCTCCCTCCTCAAGCCACAAGTTGCCTGTGTTCGAGTCAGACATTCTACTCTTTTTCTGAGGGTTCCACCCTTCTCTGAGGTGGTGAGTCCTTTGCTTTTTGCAGCTGAGTGGTAGCTCCAGAAGCTAAAACTTTGCTTGTCAGAAAGATGTAGTCTTTATGATTTTCTTTGGTCTATTTTATGACCAGAAAAATATCTTCAGTTTTTATTATTATTTCCCAAAGTACCCCTATGACCTGCCTACAACAACAAAAATGTGTGATTAACATGCATACCAGTCCCCCTTAAAGACAAAAATCATATACATTAAATAAAATTGCAAGACAATATTTATCAATTAATTTTCAAAAGTAATTAAACAAAAAATACCCTCCCCCCACACACACACACAAAAAGAAAAAAAGAGTAAGGGATCTGGACAATAGCACAGAAGATAGAGCATTTTGCTTATCTACAGCTTGTAGATATGGTATCATTGAGCATAGCCAGGAGGAATGATTTCTGAGTGCTGAACTAAGAATAAGCCCAGAGTATATGGCCCTAAATGAGGCCTATCACTAGCCCCCCTAAAGAGAGGGTGTGTAAGATAAGTGAGATCATCTGAAGGTGAGAACAAATTTTGCAGCAATCTCTGTTGTATTCCGGACCCATTACTCCTTTCAAGTTATGACTGATCTCAAACTTAACTGTGTGCAAACATTTAAGGGTGAAGGAATGAAAGTCTAATTATTAATTATGTAGTAATTATACAAATAATGAAATGATTGTTCAGCTCTCTAACTTTTTAAATATTGTCAAACTAGGTAAATATTATGGTGTACATTCTATGAATGAATTTTAAAATAAAGAGTGAAGCTGAAAAGAATTTGTCCCCACTCTAGCTTCAACAAATTATTCTGAGCCTCAGTGATTTCTGCTTAGATTTTACTTTTATTCTGCTGTGTGCTCATTTTGATTCTCACCAACCAAACTTATCCATTAGTCAAAAACTGTAGGTTAGTGGGCCTTTCCAGTAGATTGATCTTTTTTGAATTATGTAAGAGAGAATCACCTTAAAATTATTCAAATATCCATGGTGACCTTTTCTAATCTTCAGAATATTTTTTATATTTTGAAGTTCTAATTATTTTAATTAGTTCCTAAATTACAAACTAAAATTCAAATTATGAATTTTAATGCAAACTCCATAATTCCTTTTATACATATCTTTAAATTCCTTAAACAATATATTTTGCTGCAGTTAATATTTATTTTTTGTTTGTTTTGGAATCACATCTAAGTGTTCTCAGAAATCACTTCCAGCAGCACTAAGTAAACCATGTGCTGCCAGTGACTAAACTTAAAGCTGGGTGAGCTGCTTTAGCCATAATCTCATTAGCCTAAAATTGATTAATCGTGGTTTTCATTTTCTATCAGAGATGCTGTAACAATGAGCCAAACACTGTGTAGCTTAAGCAACAAAAATGCACTATTGCTCTAAAATTTTAGGTGATAGAAGATTAAGATCAAGGTGCTAGCTGGGCTCTTTTCGTCTATATGACATTGAAGGATTTCTTTTTTTTCGTATCATATATTCCATAAAATCTTCCTTTTGCCCATTTTTTTCTTTTTCTTTTTAAAAATAATATACTCAAGCACCATGATTACAAACATGTTTGTAGTTGAGATTCAGTTAGGTAAAAGAACACCACCTTCTACCAGTGCCCCCCAACTCTCTCCTCCCCCTTTGGCTATCTTCAAGAGAGGCATTCTTTGAGCATATAACCTTCCTTTAAACTAATTACCTCTTTAGAAATCTATTACTAAATAGTTATATTCTGATTTGCA
The DNA here is from genome assembly GCA_004027635.1 of Crocidura indochinensis. Classification (NCBI taxonomy): domain Eukaryota; kingdom Metazoa; phylum Chordata; class Mammalia; order Eulipotyphla; family Soricidae; genus Crocidura; species Crocidura indochinensis. The sequence goes on from PVKC010000059.1 coordinate 72,401, forward strand.
GATGGTTAGAACTTCAATATATGAATTTCTTAGGTAAAACAGGGGGTGGAGAAGTGGCACTAGAGGTAAGAAATCTGCCTTGAAAGCATTAGCCTAGGACGGACCTCGGTTTGATCCCCTGCCAGGAGTAACCCGAGCATCAAATGGTTGTGGCCTTCCAAATAAACACAACTCAGTTTATACTGATGTTTTTAAATTTTAAAGATAACATGCAATCAGTGAAAACACTGATTTTTAGTATGAAAGTAAAGTAAAAATGTAAGCATTTAATCAACAATACTTAAGATTGACAACTATTGTAAAATTTGAGTCTCATTTGCAGAGAAAAAGGTCAGATGCCAGAGAGAAAATAAATTACATAAAAACTAAATATTAAATGTAAAGTGTTATGCTGCAACTATTTTAGTTTTAAGCCTTCCACTGTGATGTTTACTGACACTGCAATGACTTGTTATGAAAAGAACATGATCTGGTATTCAGCTTTCATTTTTCTTTGCAGGCTAGTGCCAATGCTGTCAGTTTTTTCTAAATGTAACTAAAATCTAGGATGAGTTGCACTTACCTATACCAAAGAACATTTTTAAAGTAACCATGCAAAGCAGATTCATCAAGAGTAACAGTTACCCAGATACACAATTCTGTGTCTAAGACTAAGAACTAAGAGCTAGTTTAAGACAATTAAATCCTTTTCTAATGAACAACTTTTCCTAATGATTTGAAAATACAAATGTGCCCATGTATTCTGAAAACTGAAACAGATTTTACTACAGAAAAGTAAAGATAGTGATTTTATTATCATGTCAACATTTATCAATTTTTCATGATGTCTCTAATGAGATTTTGGAAAAGAAGCACATTTTTAACCACATCCCATGAATGTAAAATGACAGGACATATATTGCAAGTATAAATTGCTAATATCCAAAAAGAGAATAAATTTTTTATTTAAATCAGAGCTTCTGAACTTTTGAAGCATATTATTAAAATCTATTACTTTCCGATATTCAGTTATACCCGGTTGCCTTGGTCACTACAAATTCCCTAAATTTGAGAAAATTATAAAAAAGAAAGTGAAAGTGGATTTATCAGTCACTGAAGTACTGAATTAAAATGCAACATACTTACACAATCTGGTAAATAGATATACTATTCTCGTTTTTTTTTCTTGTCAGTATTTGGCATAGTATTGTTCATGTTCTATCTGCAATATGTGAAGTAGCCTTTCTCTATAATTTGAATATCATATCATACATTTTTGTGACAAACATATTTATCAGTACTTACATATTTTAAAAATTATGCTTTTTGAGTACATAGACTTCTATGATAAATTATGAAATTATAAATTTGCTTAATATCTCACCATAAAAAATAAGCAAATTTGTGGACAAAGTTAACACTATAAGTAAATAAACTCTATTAGTTAGTATTAAGGGAATTCTGAAGCAAAAACATACCGTATTTTCAGGCATATAAGATGACTGGACGTATAAGACAACGCCCTAATTTTACAGTTAAAACATAGGTTTAGGCCTATATTCGCTGTATAAGACAGAACGTTCCTGTGCTGCAACTATATGTACCACAGTGAGCCAATCACAACAAGCAAAGGTTCAGAGGTTATACTGTAATAGACTTCCTCTCTGACTCTGGCCAATCTGAGCAGGCTTTTGACAGTGTAGATTCGGGTCCAGAACATTGTCTAAATTGCATGCATCAAAAACCTGCTTGGATTGGCTGAGTTAGAGAGGCTGTCTGAGCAGCGTGGCAGTAATTGGTGTAGAATCAAGTTGGAAAATTTGTTTTGTGGCAATATCCAGACAATTTTCGTTAAGTGGCACATAGAAACATTTTCAGGATATACTCAGTGTATAAGACGACCCCCAATTTTTGGTTGACTTTTTTTGTTTCAAAAGTCGTCTTATACGCCGGAAAATATGGTAACACCATTTACACTAGAACCGGAAAAATTTAGATCTAAAAACAATAAAATTCTGATCAACAAAGGGCTATTACAAGTTCATAAATAGAAAGACTCCATATTGTTATGTCAGTTTTTCCACCACTAGATACAGATTCAATGACACATCAAAATTCAACAACCTATATGATGACGTAAATTAACTGATTATTAAGTGTCTTTGGAGGCAATTTCAGTGAGATAATTAAATAGCTGGAGGTAGGCTTTACTTGTAGGAGATCCATATTTGGTCTCTGGCATTTCTCTGTGTCCTAAGCAATGGTGAGAGTAGTCCTTGAAGATTGAGCTCAGATCAGCTCCTGAGTACTAGCTTGTATAAACAATAAACATACACACTTTTATATAGAAAAATAATAGAAAAATATAGAGGAAAATTCTACACGATATTTAAAGAATAATTTAGAGTTATAAAGCTACTGAAACAAGAAAATTATAGACACAAAGTCAAGGCAACATCTGTTAAATATTATAGAGCATAATAGACTAGAATATACAGTCCAAACTACTAGTCCTGCAAGAATTTAGTCTTTTCAAAAACTTAAAGCAATAAAACAAAACAAAGGTAGGTTTAGCAACAGTGTTTTAACAACTAGATATTGCTATATAATATATATTATATAAAATAATAAATTATTTAAGAATATTTATTTAATAAACATATGCATAAATAATTAATACATAGAAAATGTTGACTCTGAGGTTAGAAAGAAAGCATATGTATCAAAATACTTGCTTTGCATGAAAATATTTTGAGTTCAAGCCCTATTACTGCAGATAGTTCTCTAAAAACTGCTAGAAGTAATATCTGATTCAGACCAGGAACGATCAACTAGTGTAGAATCAGTATTAAATCTTGAAAATCACTGGTGGTGAACCAAAAGAAAAGAAATATAATTATTGTAGTCAACCTAGAAATATATATATCACATTTAACAAATATTCACTAATAAAGCTTTAGAAAGGAAGAAATGTAAAATGCAATACTGTACATGACTTTATTTTATTTTATTTTTTAACGATGGGGTGGTTAGAGCAATAGCATAATGTGTTTGGTGTTTGTCTTTCACAAATTTGACCCAGGTTTTATTCATGGCATCTTGTATGGTCCCCAGGAGTAATTTTTGAGTACAGAGTCAGGAGTAATCCTGAGCACCACCAGGTATTGCCCCCAAACTAAACAAAAGCAGAAACAAAGAAAGAAAACATTACCTTGGACAGGATTACAGTTATTATTTTTTTTGGACCACACCTGATGACACTTAGGAGTTACTCCTGGCTATGCACTCAGAAATAACTCCTGGCTTGGGGGACCTTATGGGATGCTGGAGTATTGAATTGCTGTCTGTTCTAGGCCAGCCATGTGCAAAGCAAAGGCCCTACTGCTGCGTCACCGCTTCTGCCCCAACAGTTATTTTATATACAACATCAAAGATGCACTACACTCCATTATAGAAACAACCAATAAACTGAATCTACTAATATGTAATATTCTGTTCAGGTCAAGATATTATTAAGAGAAATAGAATATAATAACAAGTTTTGAAAGAATATATTAACAAATTGCACACTGATAAATTACTGCTATTCAAAATAGTTAACTCTTAAAATAAAAAATGAGGAAATACTAATAAATAGAACTATTATCCTAATAGAAACACTACAAAAATTAAAGATAAGAAATATATAAACTATATGCTGTATGATAAACATAAATAAATAAATATGAATTGAAACATAAATAGCTTCTCATAATGCTGCTAAACATTTGCTGAATTTTGCTTAATATTGGGAATGACAAAAAACTTAAGTTCAATGCCAGTGAAAATGCAAAATGATATGTTACTTTTATATTTTTAATATAATTTTTATTTTTGATCATAGTGGCTTACATATTGTTGACAATAATATTTTAGGTACATATATTAACATAAAATCAGGGGGATTCCCATCACCAAATTGTCCACCCTACACTTCCGTTCCCATCCTACCTTCCATATCCTCCTCCCTCTCCCCCGGAGCTGTTAGAATAGGTGGTCCCCTCTGTGCCTAGCTTACAACTTAGAGGTCTTACACTTGTTTGGTCTTGGTACTTCCCTTATTTCCCCCTCTAACTGGGAGGTGGGACTAGATAGTTCTAGTTATGTGGTTTTGTTTGAGGAAGAGAAAAGTAATAAACTGGAGTAAAAATCAAATACGCCAAAAATGGGAGGAGTCCCTCTAGAGGCTCTCCTCATAGGTTTGAGAGACAAAGGGGACAAAGAAGGTGAAACACCTCAACAGTACAAAAAGAAGTGTCAAATAAAATATCCAGTGAGCACTCCAACAATAAAGATAAGCACCACATAAAAGCCATGGTCTTGAGATTAAAAACATGGTTGAGCACATAAAGAAAGAAAAGAAGAAAAATAAATAAAATTAGATAAATAAAAATAAATGGAGACAATAACTTCAATAGCTACACCAAAACAAAGAAATTGGCAAGTAGTAGATAGATAAATACAAAAAATTGTTTTGTGCTTTTTGCCATTTACTGTGCTTACTTTTATATTTTTATTTATTTTAATAATATTTTTATATAAGCACTATGATTACAAACATGATTGTAGTTGGGTTTCAGTCATAAAAAGAATACCCCTTTCAGCAGTGTAACATTTCCACCAATGCCCTTTAAGAACAACTTAGAAATTGCTTATATCACTTAACACAGTCTTAACATATCGTTTAATATACTATATAAAAGCAGCAATAGCATAACTTAATATTCAACTAAGGGGGGTTTAGAAACATTTCAACACAATATACCCTAGACAGCAAGCTTCTGTCCTATAAAAATGCCTTATTTATTATCATGAATATGCATATCCTTCAGCAGTCAAATTGAAATAAAAAAGGAATTGTGCTCTCAAGACATTAGCAGTCACAAATGAGGCAAAGGAGATAGTATATCATGTAAAGAACTTGCCTAGGTTCACCTAGGTTAAATTCTGAAAATCATATGAGCCCCAGAGTCTGGCTGAGTAATTCCTCAGTGGAAAGCCAGGAGTATGCCCTGAGCATAGCAAAATATGCTCTCAAAACAAACAGAAATCACAACAAAATTTAAGTACATGTTAGTAAGTGACAAAGTCAAAATCAGTCCTATAAAGTGTAGTATGGTTAAAACATTATGATATTATGAAAAAAATAGAGATAGTATTAAGGTAACTATTTACCATCTGGAGTTAAGTAGCATAATAAATGATATATGGACAAAATGTACCATATAATACTACAATACTAAAATATATTCCATAATATGCCACAATGATTGATATTTCATTGAGCATTTGTTGTATGCCATAGAATACTTAATGTATTCTGGGTGATTATGACTCTTTACATTCATCAATAATACTGTCAATCAGAGGTGAATGTGTTTTGTTTTTGTGTTTGGGGGCCATAAAAGATTGTGTCCAAGGTGTATTCCTGGCTCTGAGTCAAGGAATTTCATTTGGCATGTTTGCAGCACCATATGTGATGCTGGAGATCAAACCAGGGTTGGCCTGTGCAAGGTTGTCCCTACCTATTGTACTGTTGCTGCTATAGAAGATAATGTTTTTAATGAACTCTCTAGATATTGGTATCACTAGGGGTATATGGATACTTGTTTATTTTCAGTTTTTGCTATATGTCTAAAGTTTTGCTAAAAACTAAAATGTTTAAATATGAATACATTTTTCAAATTCATATTTACTGTATTATTAAATTATCATCTAATTTTAGAATACATGCATTCATTATATTGACATAGCAAAAACTTATTTCTCTACTGGTCCACTGTCATATATCTGAATAAGCACATTAGTCAGAACAGCGCATTTTTATAAATTATTTTATATTATATCAATAATAGAATTTAATGTCATATAGTAAGTAAAATAGAATCCATGTTGCCTCACTTATTTTTTTGTTTTCTTATTATAATTTTGTTTATATTATGCAGATTATAAGCAATGATGCAAAGCTGTTGATAACACCTAAGAACCTAAATTAAGACTCAGGGAGTGAAAAGTTGTCATGATATTTTTGGATCCAATTAAACACTGCTTGTTCTTTTGTGCTCTTTTAAGTAACTAAGAAGACCTGAGGAGACCTTTTTCTCAAGAAACTCACTTCTTGTTATGCTTTCCACATGGCCAAGAGATAACTAAAATATTTAAGCCAGCTTCATACCAGATTTAACATATTCTTTTAAGGATGAAAAATAAAAATTAGTAAAAATATATCATAATTTAAGAGGGAAATAAATGTTGACTTAAATATTTTTGAGGGTTTTTTATTTACAACATTAACACTTTTGCATAAATATGTCTCCATATTTCCTACAGGAATGAGAGTCTATATTTTCATATCATATATATGATTCATGCCCTGGATATTGCTTATGCCCTAGAATTGTTATCTTCAAGAGAAGCCATATCAGACATTGGTAGCATAATTTATATATTAAAAAAGGCACTGAAGTGATAGTACAACTGGTAGGGCATTTGTTTTGCATGCAGCCAACCCGGATTCAATCCCAATCATCAGATATCTTCTCCTGAGTCTCGCCAGCATTGGTCATGAGTGAATAGCCAGTAGTATGCCCTGAGCATCAATGGGTGTGGCTTGAAAAGAAAAGCATATAAAAATACTTAAGCCTAACTCAAATTGTATTTTATTTTCTCTGATAAATGCTTTACTGCTTTTGAGTAGAGATTTAATGATATTAAATTTATTTGTCACTAATCTAATTTAACATTGAAGTTAGTTTTATCATGGCTTTGTGTCATCATGTAATAGAAAACTGATTTGTATATTTTAGGAGAAATACTCTGTTACTGGCCAGCTGAGTCCGGCATCACTGGGAAGGGTTTCAGGGTTAGTTGATAGGAGGATGAGAACAAGGAGTCAGCGAAAAGTGGATGCTCAGGACCAAACACACTCAAGACTATTTGGAACTGAGTCTGATTTATTGGGAGTTCTGTTTCATATTTAAGCAAAAAATTATCAACAGTAGGAAGTTGGGTAGATCAAGTGTAACATGTTTTATTGCTATAGAATAAACATTAAGTGTTAACGTAATCACTAGACAACCATCTAAATATTCTATGTATATTGTAAATTCTTTGTCATCAGTTTCATTTACCATAAACAGATATCAGAAAAGTATTTATTGGGGCCTGAGAGATAGCACAGAGATAGGGCATTTGCCTTGGTTTGATTCCGAATGTCCAATGTGGTCCCCAGCCAGGAATGATTTCTGAGTGCGTGCGAAGTCACAAGTTAACCCTTGACCTGAGCATCACCGGGTATGGTAAAAAAAGATAAAGAAAAGTACTAGTCCTCAAATACACCTGTAGCCTACACATATTAAATAACTGAATAAAATAAATTATGATTGATTTTACCAGCTTTTAAAAATATTATGTAGATTCTACCAGCTTGAGAAAAAATATTCTTGTAGATTATTCCATTAGCTTAGATTAAGTAAGGAATGTTTCCAACAATTCTTGTTTTAATGCAAGGGCAAAGACACACTGTAGTTTTTTTTATGTACTCGGCATTGTTAATTCTCATCATACATTAATGTTTAGTAAGTTCATAGTTGTTATCCTGCCAACTGCTAGCCTGGGGCACAACTAGCCTTTTCTTAGAAGTGTCTGCCATGACCACACCCTTTTTTCGGGGAGAGATTTGGCCTGCACTCAGCAGTCCTGTTGGTATTCGGCCATCATGCCTGTGGGTCAGGGCTACGACAATATTCTGTTTTGTAATTTTTATGTACTATTTTTATTCAATCCAGCTGATCTCTAGATATAACTGGCAATAGCAAAGAGTTGATGTTGAATATCGATCATGTTTCTTGATGTTCATCTATATTATTTTAGTCTTTCTTTTTCCCCTCAACAATTGAACTACCAAACATTTCTGGAGGAAACTGAAAGTGACCTTCTATATATGACTGGTGAGACTTAGAATATATTTAACTAAATTTAGTAAAAAATTTAACATTTAGTTTTCTCTATGCCATGAGAAGTTCTGTGTCAATATTGAAATGATGTGCAATTTGGGAAAATCCAGTGTCAGAGTACTAGCTTACAGTATCCTCTGCAGATTTTATTTCATTTGTTGGGGGTAAGGGCTCCAAATTGGTGCATAAAGGACCCAGGGTTCCACTCTCAGCAGTCCTAAGTGAACCAGCTCAGGATATCAGAACATGCTGATATTGCTCCATTCTTACAGGGCCCTATAGCCAGTGATGCTCAGGAAGTCATATAGTGTCTGGATTCAAACGGGGCTGGGCAAGTATGTCCTCTGATTTTCAGGTCACATATTAAGAATTTCTCATATAATCTTTTCTTTGAGTTGACATTGGTTTGCAGTACTATACATGTTTGAAAATTGTAGCATCCAAATTAATAAATGATAAGAAAAATGAGAAGTAATTAAAAAGAGAAATTATGACAAGTCCTTTTGCCTTCTGGAATAAACATTCTTGAAAGCAAAAATGTCACTGATCTCTCAATACCATTAGTTAATAAAATCTTTAAATGTTGGCATATGTATTTACAATATCTAACATTTAATGAATTTATGTAAAATAATTTAAAATACTTTAAAATTATAAAAATACTTTAGAATTACGTTTTATGTACTGTTTAGTTTGATTTTGCTTAGAATTTAACTTAATTATCATTAATAATTATTTACTCTAAAAAATCAAAGTGACTACATATGACATAGATAGACGTTTGAGATTAATTGACACATAAAAGTTTTATTATCACAAATAAAGCACAGTATGATGTTCCCAAGACAGACATAAAAGCATCTAATAAACATCACCATTATCTAATAAAAAATATGACTATTTCTAAAGGATATAAATAAAATACTAAGTAATGTCAAAGGAAAGAAGTAGATACATTTAAAAATTGTATCTTAGTATGTAAATAATTTAATGTAATGAATCCATATTATTCACTCAATTTCAGCTATGCATACACATAGACAAATATATGTGAATTCATATCTATTTAATTTGTATGTGTTTACTTTGTCACAAAGTATAAAACAATCTGATAAAATTGCTTAATAATATATAACATTCAAGGTCACACACTGCTATGTTTAGAGCTTATTCCAAGTACTGGACTCAGGAGTTACTCCTGGCAGTGCTCAGGGAACTATATTAGATGCCAGGGATCAAACCCAGATAAACTGAGTGCAAGCAAGCCCCCTATCCTCTATACTGTCACTAGGACTGATAATTCAATAAATTTTTGCATTAGTTATTTTAAGCTATTTGAACAGGTAATGACACTAATTAAAAAAAAATTCTGGATAATGAAAAATACATCATAGTCAATTGACTCAAAGAACATGCATGCAATTTTTAATAAGAAATGAATTTGGAAATGAGATATTAAATTACACTGAAAGACATTAGATTGCATTTCTAGATGAAGTTGTTCAAACTATATATAAAAGAAAAAAATCAGAAAAAAGAAAAATAGGTCTGTCAGAAAGACCTGAATCTGAACAAAAGGAAAACAACATTTTTAGAGACTAATCTAAATAGATCTCAGCATGATCTTTTTGGAAACTACAGCTATTTGACATTTGATAAGAAGCAATTTTTTCATGACAATAAATATTACTCTACCTTTCATACTGCCTGGAATCCAAAATGGCAAGGTAAAAGACTTTAATTCTTGCATTATATATTTTTCCAGTCTTTAGCATGTTTTTATTTAATTCCAATCAACAGATATGTAGCATAGCAATATTAGCCCTAGTATAATAAGTATCATAATGCTTGATTTGTAGGACTTTAAAAATTAACTAAACATGATTCTCTTTCCATGTATAATTAGGGACCAGAGTTATAATAATAACACATAGTCAATTTTTCCCAATCTTTACAGTCATTTTCTTATGTACAAGTTCTAACCAATCCCCTAATATGATTATCTTTTCCAACAGTTTCATGTCTTTATGAATTACTTAAATTAATCCTCAATATCACTTACTGCTACAAAACATTATTTATATCATAAAAAATTTTTACTGAATGGTTAAGTTGATTTTATTCTAAATAACACAAATTAAATAAAGATTGGGTTAATCATAGGTCATTTATTTACTTGATAATTACTAAATTGCTTACAAAGTTAATTCATTTTTACTGAAGCAGAAAGATAGCACACACACACACACACACACACACACACACACACTCAAAAAGAAATATCAAAGACCATAAACTACCCAACTCTTTGCCCATCAAAACTACCCTATCAAAATGGACTCTTACCTTCAGAAAAAGTTCCATGTGTCTCAGGTTGGAGGAAATTCTAAAACAGGAAATTTAGAACAAAGGAGATGCACATATGAATTTTTTGTATACAATATTTTTTCTCTGTACCCAGGTAAACCTCATGAGCTACTTTCCTGGGTGGCATAGCTGGGTACAGAGAAAACTGCATTTTCTCTTCTCAGTAAATTACTCCCCACCCAACACACTTCAGAGAAGTAACCCAGGGGTCCCCCAATGGCCTCAAAGTTATGGTCAATTATTTGTTGATCTTTCAGTTTCAGTGTGTTTTAATTTTTATAATTCCTTTCTAGGTAAAAAATGTGATGTGATACCTTGGGAAAAAGTGCAAGAATAAATAACCCCTCTCCTCTATTCCCTTCTACTTATATTCTACGATAATAATACAGTTGATTTATCAGTAGAAAAATGGGAAAGCATATTATTTTGAGAAGACTTGCCTATACATTTCAGGTTTACACAATAGAACATGATAATTGCATTCACTTCTTAGTTTAAGGCCTAAATAAAATTTTGGCTCTTCTATTTTTCTAAAATTCTATCAGTAAAGCCTCAGTAGTTTTCAATATTGCTGATGTTCAATATAACCTGAGAGCATCAATTATAATGAAAAATTTAAAATTAAAATATGAAATTATATTTGAGGAAAATATTTCAAATGTAAATCATCTCTCTAATGAATAATCTATTTGAAACAGAATCTGTAACATTTTTTGTTCTCAGAAAATAAAAATGTAATTCCTTCGGAATTTAGGAATTTAGCATTGGTCACTTTACATGCCTCAAATTCCTCAAGCCATCTTTTTATGCTTTTGATATTACTTTAATCTGCTGACATATGCTATATTAGGAACTCGTTTATTTAAGATGAGTCATCCACATAAATAAATGAGTTATATTCTTATTAAAGCAATGCTTTGTGTCACAGATGAATTAAATGGAAGAAAAGAAGGAAGTGGGTTTATTAGAATTCAACAAAATCACATTCAATACTTAAAACCACAATGTACTTCCTTCCTAAATATCATTTCAGATCTATTGGTCAGATTTATGTTCTTTCCAATTAAATAAATATGATTTTTTTTCTAGTTTGCATTTATAGTTATGAAATTCATTGCTACAAAATATTATATGATTTATAATTTGCTAATTTCTTACAAGACGTTTTTTTGAGCTATCATAAAATGACAGTATGATATCTATTAACAAAGAAGCATGACACTTCTGCTATCTAAGTAGCTGACTGCTTAGGTCCTAAGCCTTAGGAAGTGCTTTTGATGTTAAAAGTTCTGAGATAGCCTCACAGATCCTATCCTAGGTCTGCCAAATAACACCAGATGTCAAACATATCCCATGAGAGTTGGCATACTGAACTGTCAGACAGCTGTACGCTGTGGCCATTGCCACTCCTATAACTCTATAGGTAAGTGTACAGAAGGTAGTACAGACATATGTAGTATTTCATTCCCATGGAGAAAATCGCTTGCCAATTCCCATGTAGTGGATTCCCTGGTGAACTCAAGTAGAATTTGCCTCGAATATCCTTTGTTATTTTAGCTCAATGGGTAAACTTAAAAATCAACTTTTAGAACAGTTCAGCTCTGTAGCTTTCACCTGATATCACTAGTGTTTTTAATTGAAATATCTCATAAACAAAGAAGAGTACAGAAAATTTATATGGGATATTAGGGCTTACATTCTTTCCAAATAGTTTACAGAAAGAAAAATAACATATTAAAAAAATAATATCTTTGAGTGGTCCCCAACTGTGAGAAACTGTGAGTGTCACCTGTGCGTGCTTTTCCACTGTCCTGTCTCCTGAACTTCTTGGGAGAGGGCAGAAAAGGGCCCAGAAAAATAGCTCTCCCAAAGGCTCATCCAAGGGAATGCCAAGGAACTCTGTCCATCCATGAAAACCGGCTATCCACAGTATTCTGCAGAAAGGCAAGTCCCCTGTTTGTGACTTCAGGCTGGGAATATCTACACAAACCCAGTGGTTCCCAACTGTGAGAAACTGTGAGTGTTGCCGGTGCGTGTATTTCCACTGCCCTGTCTCCTGAACCACTTAGGAATGGGCCGAAAAGGGTCCAGAAAAATAGCTCTCCCAGAGGCTCCAGAAAAGCACTTAGCTCTACTTCACTTCCTGGCCGTGCACTCTTCCTAACCTATGAACCCCACCACAATATTTAGAAAAAAATCACAGTCCAAGCGTGACAATGGGGAAATTTCATAGGCAAACACAATGCAAAGATAATGAAGATGATAACGCAGATGACCTAAAAAATTCCAACCATCTGTTTAACCTCTCAGATAAGGAGTTTAGAATAGAAATATGGAAGATGTTTGTAGAACTCAAATAAATCATAGATCAATCTGAACAGAGCACAAAGACAGAAATCAGAAAACTCCAAATTGAAATAACTGATCTGAAAAAAACATGGTAGTTCAACTGAAAACCTCAGTGGATGGCCTCGCCAGCAGGATAACAGCAGCTTAGGACAGAATCAACGTGCTGGAAGATGAGATGCAGAAAAACTAAACACAGCAGAAGAAATTGGAAAAGACCCTTAAGACAAATGATCAGGCAATGGAAAATGTATTCAAGGAATGTGAATGGATGAAAATAGAAGTCTTGGGGGCCAGGTGGTGGCGCTGGAGGTAAGGTGCCTTCCTTACCTCACTAGCCTTGGACGGACCGCAGTTGGATCCCCCGTGTCCCATATGGTCCCCCAGGCCAGGGGCGACTTCTGAGCACATAGCCAGGAATAACCCCTGAGCGTCACTGGGTGTGGCCCAAAAACCAAAAAAAAAAAAAAAAAAGAAAAAGAAAAAAAGAAAATAGAAGTTTTTGATAAACACAACAGAAACAAAATAAGAATCATTGGAGTACCAGTGGCCCAGGTAGGAGATCTCCAGGAAGAATCAACTGTCAAAGACATCATCAAAGAGATACTCCCAGAGTTAAAAACTACATGCAATAAAATACTGCATGCCCAAAGAGTAGCAGCTAAAAGAGACCCAAAGAAAAACACCCCAAGATACATCCTCATTACGGTGACAAATCCCACAGGTATAGAATACTGAAAGCAGCAAGATTAAAAAGGGAAATTACATTCAAAGGAGCATTCCTAAGACTTACAGAAGATATGTCACAAGAAACTCTCAAGGCCAGAAGACAGTGGTGGGATATTGTGACAAGACTGAATGAAACGAATGCCTCACTGGGAATACAGCACCCATCCTGTCTAATGTTCAGGTTTGAAGGAAGAATACATATCTTGATGGATAAACAACAGCTCAGAAACATCACAGATGAAAAAACAGCCTTAAAGGAAAAACTGATAGGTCTACTTTAAGACAAGAGAGACCAACAAATACAGCAAACTTATCTACAAAGATGATATTAAATCCTATGACAATCATCTCCCTCAATGTCAATGGACTAAATTAACCAATTAAATTACACAGAGTGGCAGAATGGGTCAAAAAGATGAATCCAAGATTCTGCTGCCTACAAGAAACACACCTGATTAGTCAGACAAACATAGACTCAAAATCAAAGGCTGGAGGAAAATCATCCAATCAAACAACACCCTTACAAAAGCTGGGGTGGCCATATTAATATCTGATGATACCAACTTTATACACAGAAAAGTTGTAAGGGACAAAGATGGACACTAATTAAGGGATGTGTGCAACAGCAAGAAATCAGACTATTAAACATATATGCACCCAATGAGAGACCAGCAAGTTATCTAATACAGATACTGACAACTCTGAAAGAAATGATCAATAATAACACTATAATTGTGGGAGACCTCAACATGAACTTGTCAACACTTGATAGGTCAACCAGACTGAAACCCAACAAAAACATACTAGCACTGAAAAGAATAATGGAAGAAAGAGGATTAGTAGATATATATAGGACACTCCATCCCAAAAAACATGGATACACATTCTTCTCCAATGTACATGGGTCATTCTCCAGGATAGACTACATGCTGACACATAAAATATACCTTCAGAAAATCAAAAGAATAGAAATCTTGCAGGCTACCTTTGCTGACCACAATGCTCTGAAATTAGATGTGAACTACAAAGCCACACAGAAGAAAAACTTTAACAACTGGAAATTAAACACCCTGCTACAGAACAACCAGTGGGTCCGAGATGAAATTAAAGAGGAAATCAAAACTTTCCTGGAAACAAATGGTAATGAAGACAAAACTGCCAGAATCTATGGGACACAGCAAAAGCGGTCCTGAGAGAAAAATTTATAGATTTGTAGCACTCATCAGGAAGGAAAAAGGAGCCTAACTGAATATTTACTGATGCAGCTCACAGAATTAGAAAGTGATCAACAAAAGGACCCCCAAATAGGGAGACAGTAGGAAATAACAAGGCTGATAGCAGAAATCAACGAAGTGGAAACCCCCCAAAAAATCTGAAAGATCAACGAAAGCAGAGGTTGGTTCTTTGAAAAAATAAACAAAATTGATAGGCCATTGGCAAAACTCACAAAGAAAGAGGGAGAGAGTAACCTGATAATCCGTATTAGAAATGAAAAGGGGGAGATCACGACAGATATTGCAGAGATCCAAAGGGTATCAGAGACTACTTGAGAAACTTTATGCTACTAAATATGAGAATTTAGAAGAAATGGATAAACTCTTGGGCACTTACAACCTTCCATAGTTAAGTAAGGAGGATGTAGCATATCTAAACACCCCCATCACTATTGAGGAAAATGAAACTGTAATCAAATATCTGGCCAAAAAGAAAAGCACAGGCCCAGATGGATTTACTAATGAATTCTTTCAAACCTTTCAAGAGGAGCTACTACCAATCCTAGCCAGACTCTTCCATGAAATTGAAAAAATGGGAACACTCCCATAAAGCTTTTATGAAGCCAACATCGCCTTGATACCAAAACCAGACAGAGATGTTGCCAAAAAGAAAATTACAGAACAATATCCCTGATGAGTGCAGATGCAAAGATCGTCAACAAAATCCTGGCAAATAGGATCCAATGGATCATCAAGAAGATCATACACTATGACCAAGTAGGTTTCATCCCAGGAAAGCAAGGATGGTTTAACATCCATAAATGTATCAACATCATACACAATATCAACAGAAGAAAAATAAAAATCACATGGTCATATCAGTAGACACAGGGAAAGCATTTGATAAGGTCCAACACCCATTCTTGATCAAAACTCTCAGCAAAATGGGAATGGAAAGAACCTTACTCAATCTAGTTAAAGCCATCTATGACAAGCTAATGGCAAATATTATCCTCAATGGAGAAAAACTAAAATGCTTTCCTCTAAATTCTGGCACAAGACAAGGCTGCCTGCTCTCACCACTCCTCTTCAACATAGTACTGGAAGTTCTTGCTATAGTGATCAGGTAAGAAAAAGATATCAAGGGAATCCAGATAGGAAAGGAAAAAGTCAAGCTCTCGCTATGTGCAGATGACATAATACTCTACTTAGAAAACCCTAAAGACTCTACCAAAAAGCTTCTGGAAACAATAGACTAATATAGCAAGGTGGCAGGCTACAAAATTAACACACAGAAATCAATGGCCTTTTTATACACCAATAATGATAGGGAAGAGGTGGATGTCAAGTAGGCAATCACATTCACATTAGTGCCACACAAACTCAAATGTCTTGGAGTCAACTTGACCAAAGACATGAAGGACCTATTCAAAGACAACTATAAGGCCTGACTCCAAGAAATAAGAGATGACACACGGAAATAGAAACACATACCCTTCTCATGGATTGGCAGGTTCAACATCATTAAAATGACAATTATCCCCATATCATTGTATAAATTTAATGCAATCCCTCTAAAGTTACCCATGACATTCTTCAAAGAAGTAGATCAAACACTTATGAAGTTCATCTGGAACAATAAATACCCTCAAATAGCTAAAGCACTCCTAGGGAAAAGGAAAATGGGAGGAGTTACTTTCCTCAAATTTAAACAGTACTACTAAGCAATAGTTATCAAAACAGCATGATTTTGGAATGAAGACAGACCCTCATATCAGTGGAATAGGCTTGAGTTCTCAATGTTCACCAGACATACAATCACCTAATCTTTGACAAAGAGCAAGAAATCCTAAGTGGAGCAGGGAAATCCTCTTCAAGAAGTGGTGCTGGCAGAACTGGTTAGCCACTTGCAAAAAAGCAAACATAGACCCCAGTTAACATTATGTACGAAGATAAATCCAAATGCATTAAAGACCTTGATATCAGACTTGATACTATAAGGTATATAGAACAACACATTGGTAAAACACTCCATTACATTGAGACTAAAGACAACTTCAAGGAGGAAACTGCACTTTCCAAGCAAGTGAAAGCAGAGATAAACATATGGGGATACATTAAGCTGAGAAGCTTCTGCACCTTAAAAGAAATATTGCCCAGGATACAAGAGCCACCCACCTTGTGGGAGAGACTATTCACCCAACACCCATCAGATAAGGGGCTAATATCCAAAACATACTTGACACTGACAGAACTTTACAAGGAAAAAACATCTAATCCCATCAAAAAATGGGGAGAAGAAATGAACAGACGCTTTGATAAAAAAAAGAAATACAAATGGCCAAAAGGGACATAAAAAATGCTCCTCATCACTAATCATCAGGGAGATGCAAATCAAAGCAACAATGAGATACCATTTCACATCACAAAGATTGGTTCACCTCACAAAGAATGAGAGCAACCAATGCTGGCGGGGATGTGGAAAGAAATTATCCACTGCTGGTTGGAATGCCGTCTAGTCCAACCTCTATGGAAAGCAATATGGAGATTCCTCCAAAAACTGGAGATTGAGCTCCAATTCAGCCCAGCTATTCCTCCCCTAGGGATATACCCTAGGAACACACAAATACAATACAAAAATCCCTTCCTCACACCTATATTTATTGCAGCACTATTCACAATAGCCAGGCTCTGGAATCAACCAAGATGCCCTTCAAAAGACGAATGGCTAAAGAAACTGCTGTACATATACACATTGAAATATTATGGAGCCGTCAGGAGTAATGAATTCATGAAACTTTCCTATAAATGGATGTACATGGAGTCCATCATGCTGAGTGAAATAAGTCAGAGGGAGAGAGAGACACACGGAATAGTCTCACTCATGTATAGGTTTTAAGAATAATAATAGGCATTTTTGCACCAATCTTTAGAGACAATGAGAGGAGGACTAGAACTTCCAGCTCACTCCGTGAAGCTCACCACAAGGAGCAGTGAGTGTAGTTATAGAAATAACTACATTGAGAACTACCATATTCACGTGAATAAATGAGGAATCTGAAAAGCCTGTCTAGAGTACAGGTGGGGGTGGGGTGGATGGAGGGAGTTTGGGACATTGTTGGTTGGAACGCTGCACTGGTGAAGGGGGGTGTTCTTTACATGACTGAAACCTAATCACAATCATATTTGTAATCAAGTTGTTTAAATAAAGAAAAAAAAACAAAAATTCAAGTTTAGTTGGAATAAAGAACTTTAAAAAAGGAATTGTGTAAAGCAATGTAAATGATCACTAACAGTTAAAATTAATGCAGACATGTTTTAGTCTATGTACTTGATTGTGTTGATTGACTGATTCATACAAATATCCAATTATTGAGAACATTTTATATATCCAAAATGTATATGTCAAGTTGTATATGTCAGCTATACCTCAATAAAGATAAACTTTAAAACATTAAAAATGAAATAATATCTTTGAACGAATAAATGTGAATGAAGGAAAAATGGGGAGAATATAGTAGAAGATGAAAGTAAAGAAAACATAAAGGGAGTATATAAACAAAGAAATGAGAAAAGGAAGGAGAGCAACTGAGAAAATAATCTAAATTGTAGATAAACTAACATCTTTACTACCAAAACTTACAACTTCTTTTCTGAGGATTATGAGCTCTTAAGATATTGTTTTCCTGTCTTTATGTTTTTTTCTGCCCAGGAATTTTACAACACATTTAATTGCATAAAATACACCACACTCAACATTAAACCTCCAGCAGAATTTCACAACCAAAAATACTTAAGATTCTCTGTCATAGGGAATAGCTGAATGAAACTGATAGTGTGAAGGGTAGTATAACCTTTCCGTGGGAAAAATTATCTTTTTTATTTTAACTTTTTAGGTCAAAACATTACCTTAATAATACTTTAACTGATTCTTGAGGCTGGAGTGGTGACGCAAGGGGTAAGTTACTTGCCTTGCCTTCTCTAGACTAGGATGACCGCGATTAGATCCACCTGCATCCAATCTGATCCCCCAAGCCAGAAGCGATTTCTGAGGGCACAGCCAGTAAACCCTGAGCATCACGAGGTGTTGCCCCCAAAAACAAAATAATTAATAATAATAATAATAATAATAATAAAATTGATTCTTAAGAAAGTTTTTGTACTGTTCAGGATTCCAGATCTCTGAATGGAAGGCATAAGTGGGGAGACTTCACAGTGAAGCCATTTTTGATCACCATTTACCATCCTAAACAAAGCCTGATGACTTTCCTTTGTAACTTTCTTTTTTTTATTTTATTTTAACACCTTGATTACATACATAATTGTGTTTGGGTTTCAGTCATGTAAAGAACACCACCCATCACCAGTGCAACGTTCCCATCACCATTGTCCCAAATTTCCCTCCTCCCCAACCACCCCCCATCTGTACTCTAGACAGGCTCTCCATTTCCCTCATACATTCTCATTATTAGGACAGTTCAAAATGTAGTTATTTCTCTAACTAAACTCATTACTCTTTGTGGTGAGCTTCATGAGGTGAGCTGGAACTTCCAGCTCTTTTCTCTTTTGTGTCTGAAAGTTATTATTATTGCAAGAATGTCTTTCATTTTTCTTAAAACCCATAGATGAGTGATACCATTCTGCGTTTTTCTCTCTCTCACTGACTTATTTCACTCAGCATGATAGATTCCATGTACATCCATGTGTAGGAAAATTTCATGACTTCATCTCTTCTAACAGCTGCATAATATTCCATTGTGTATATGTACCACAGTTTCTTTAGCCATTCGTCTGTTGAAGGGCATCTAGATTGTTTCCAGAGTCTTGCTGTGGTAAATAGTGCTGCAATGAATATAGGTGTAAGGAAGGGGTTTCTGTATTGTATTTTTGTGTTCCTAGGGTATATTCCTAGGATGTAACTTTCTTTTTATGTGAGTTATGGACATTGAATGTTCCTCTACTTGTGCAAACTCACCATATGTATGAGTTCACTGAAAAGCGATCAACATACATAACCACTGCTGTATCATTCAATCTTTGCTGAGTACAAAACCAAACTCACTACCTCTTTGAAAAGTCACTTCAGGGGCCGGGCGGTGGCGCTGAAAGTAAGGTGCCTGCCTTACTGCGCTAGCCTTGGACGGACCGCGGTTCGATCCCCCGTGCCCCATATGGTCTCCCAGGCCAGCCAGGGGTGACTTCTGAGCGCATAGCCAGGAGTAACCCCTGAGTGTCACTGGGTGTGGCCCAAAAACCCCCCCCCCCAAAAAAAGAAAAGAAAATTCACTTCACAGCCCTTACTGGTCAACATTCTTCCACTCAAAAAATGTGATCAATCCAATCAAGTCCCTCGTGTCCTTTTGTTCCATTGATTCTGTACTTTTTTGAATGTCAAGTTTTGTTAAAACGTGTTTACTTTTATAAAGACAAATAATATGTACTATGAGAAAAAATTTAAAGGAAATAGTTTTCCAAAATAATGTTATGCATCTCCCCAAAAGAGAAATTTTATTTTCATTATGTATAAGAAAATTCTGGGGTACACTTCACCCAATTACATTATCTTCTCTTGCTGGATTCCCTCTGTTACATTGTTCCTAGGGAAGGGGATAGATAGCACAAAGAGAGGCACTATCTCCCCATATTTAATGATTCATAATTGGGCTCGATGTTAGGCTTTCCCTCCTTCATCACAGAGAGCTCTGATTATAATACCTATCAATATTTCCTTGCTCTAGGGAACTCTGAGACTCCCTTATTCTAGCTGAGCTTCTCCCTAAAAGCTCAACTATACACTATACACTAAGCTATGTCCTATACTGTTATCCTTCAGAAAATACCCCTTTAGGCTTGCTTATCAGTAGATAGGAATTTGCCTGTTATCTGCCATTCTTCCCATGTTGATTGTTCCTGAATAATACTTGAAGGACAATGGGGGCTCTTGGCCCATGAGTCTGTGAGCCCCCTGGTCTCATAATATTCTCTCTCTTGTTGGTTTTTGTTTTCTTAATGCTCAATCCTAGTGCTACACCTGCTTCAAGTCTATTCACCCAAAGATTTTCAATGTAGAGCCTCAGTGCGAAGGAACTGGAAGAAATGTATGTGACCTTCTCTAAAAAGTCATTTTTTAAATTTTCCTCTTCTGGTAAAGCCTGTATTCTCTGTAATAGCTATATCTCTTTTTTTCACCTATTATATTCTAAGTGAATTTCTTTAAATACAGCTATTTTGCTTCAGTACTTTCCCTTTTGCCCTGTTCCTAAAAGAGTTTTTCTGTTTTTGTTTTTGTTTCATGTTTTTTCCCCCTAACGGAAGTTAGAATTCCTGGAACACCTGTGCTTTGGTATGGACTAACTTTCTTCTTGCTGCAGTCTAAGTCCAGAGTCCTCTAATAACTGTAGGGATGGGGCCCATTGCCTAGTCTGGTGCTCTGCAGGAAAAATAGGCCTCTGGTGCTGGTAAGGGAAAGACTGGTGAGGCAAGTATATATGGAGCCAGGAGTTGATCCCATGATGCTATGCTTCAAGGATGGATAAAACCTGAATCTCTTAGGCCGCTGGAATTCCCTTTGTTCCCCAATGCTTACTGTGTCTATGCAAAAAAAGAAAAAAAGTGGTGGGAAAGCCAAACCCTGCCACTCCAGCACCCCTACTTTTTCTTGTTTTGTTTTGATTTGTTAGTTATTTACTTTATTTTCATTCTCTTTTTTTCTTCCATTTTTCTCTTTCTTTTTCACTCTGGTGGTTATTATTTGGTGATTTATTTTTATTTTTATTTGCCAGGTGCATGTTTTTTCTTTTTTCTTCCATTTTTCCCCTCTCTTTCTTTTTTTGGTAGTTGTCACCAAATTTTTTCTCCCTTTTTTCTTATTCATGTTATCTCCAATGAGGGTGGAATGGATGCCCATTTTACAACAAGCTGTAAAGTGGAGACCAGCTGCACTTGCATTCTGGGGGGGTAACAGAGGTAGATATGGGATTCATGCTGGGAATAGGGTGGAGGGAAGACAGCACTGGTGGTGGGAATGCCACTCATTCATTGTCACTATGTACAATAAATGATGCAGAGAAAGATTTGTAATGCACTTTGGTCACAATAAAAATTAAAAATAAAATTAAAAAAAGATGAGTAAAAAAAAAGAAATAGGAAAATATCCAAACTGAAAAGTCTAATGGATTAATAAAAGTTTCTATAATCTCTAAACCACTTAAATTTTTAATGCAAGTCTTGAATATCAAAAATACTATAAAGACATATGTATATTATGATCTTCCATGAAGTATTCCTGGACAAAAGAGCCATCTAAGCAATATTCAGCAAACAGGCTGTCCTGGGACATAAGTGCCATCCAAGCAATATTCAGTGAACTGGTTGGTTTGTCAAATACTGGGACCTAGTAATATAGTCCCATTTGGGATAAGTAAGTGGTGCTGGAGCTACCAAAGTCATACCTGGTTGTGCTCCAGTGTCAAATGCTGTCAGAAATTAAACTTAGTGTCTTGCACTTGGCATCTGTGCTGTCTGGGCTAAATTTCTTGGGATTTCCTAGAATTACTCAGGTTTCACTACTGAAGTTTCTCCAGGGACCATTTGGAATGCTGGGAATCTAACCCAGATTAGCCATGCATAAAGCAAGTGGCTTGCCCTTTGTATTAATTGTTCCCACTTCAAGAAGGTATATTTTAAAATAATTCCTAATTAGTACTAAAATTTATTGGTAAAAATCAGAAGATAATATTATATTTATAGTCTTTATTTTTGAAAACTAGAGTAGCAAATTAGTACCTTTAATAATTGAAGACATGAGGGCAGGAGTGATGGTGCAGCAGTAGGGCTTTTGCCTTGCATGTTGGTGAGCCCAAAAGGAATGTGGTTCGATCCCAGCATCCCATATGTTCTCCTAAGCCAGGAACAATTTCTGAGGGCACAGCTAGAGGTAACCCCTGAGCATCACTGGATATGGTCCAAAATAAAAAAATATTTGAAGACATAAAAACATATATATAGATAAAGTAATAGAATATAAAATAAATGTAACACAATACAGTCACTGTCAATGGAATTTAAAATATAATAGAAAATAAAATATATATCTAAGAAAATAAACTTCTTTCCATGAGTGGTACTTTGTTTTTCCAGTTAGAATTATAAGAAAAACATATAAAACTGGTTTATTACTCAAAAGTAAACCTGGATATGGGCTGGATATGGGAATATATATATATATATATATATATATATATATATATATATATATACTGCTGATAGCCTAAATGGAACAAATTACCTTTAAAATGGAAAGTCCTTGAAAAGCCAAATGAAATTTTTACTCAAACTTTTTCCCCCTTTTACTTTATAAGAATGAAAGAAAAACTAAAACTCATTTAACAGCCAACCTGTATATTGGTGCTGAGCTCTGGATTTGTGAACTCTTAAGTCATTTTTCAAACTGAAGCTAAATCAATCATCTCTTTATTATGAAGAAAGATTTAAAGGCATTTGATTAACTGTAAGAGGCTCTGTTCAATTGAGGTCCACAGGTGGTCTTTGATTTATTGAATGCAGTGGTTCTACTAGGCTACAGTATTTCTATGAATGATATTGAAATAGTAATAGTTGACTATGAGACTGTAGACTGTCATAAAGTACTTTTAAAATGTCAAAATTTTACTAACTAGGAAATCTATTATGTTTGTGCTAAGGCTCATCAAATTTCATATTAAATTACCATTTTTAGGGACCATTTTATCCTTTTGTCATAAGTGATATTGAGAAAATTTTCCCAGTAATTCCCTATAATATATTTGAAAAAAAAATACAAGTTTAAAAAAAACTGGCTTAGCTGGGGCGGGTGAAAAAAAAAACTGACTAAGGATGTCAAATGAATGTATAAGTTCATATATTTGCCTTACTTATAATGTCAAAATAAAATAGTGAGACAACTAGAGAAACCTGAGCCCCCAATAAAATGATTTCTTGAGATGGCATGAAACCAAGAAGAAGATTTTGGAGGTTGGAGGAGTAGGTCTGTCATTGCAGTGCAGGCCCAGAGAAGACTGAACCCCCACACAGAGAAGCATGGGCAGGAACAAAGTCCTGAAACAGAATCTCAAAGTCCATCAACTTCTCCCTGTACTTCCCCTTGCAACCACCCTCAAAAGTCTATTCCTTAGTTACATAGCCTCATTTGGGACAGCTTGGAAAACCTGTATCTCTTAGGCCAAGGGAATTCCTTTCGAATAAACCCAATGTTTACTGTGCCTATGCCGGAGGGAGAAAAAAATAAAAGAGACAAAAAAGCACAAAATAGTCTTTTTTTAAATTTATTTATCTAGTTTTTGTCAATTTCTTTGTTTTGGTGTGGATATTGAAGTTGTTGTCTCCGTTTTTATTTATATATACTTTTTCGTTCTTTCAAGACCATGGCAATTATGTGGTGCTTATCTTTATTGCTGTAGTGCTCACTGGATATTTTATGTGATACTTCTTTTTGTACTGTTGTGGTGTTTCACCTTCTATTTCCCCTTCATCTCTCAAACCAAGGAGGAGAGCCTCTAGAAGGACTCTACCCATTGGTGGTGTATTTGATTTTTCCCCCGTTTTACTACTTTTCTCTTCCTCAAACAAAACCACATAACTTGAACTATCTAGTCCCGCCTCCCAAGTAGAGGGGGAAATAATGGAGGTACCAAGACCAAACAGTTACAAGATCACTAAGTAGTAAGCTAAACACAGAGAGGACCACTCATTCTAGCAGTCTAGTAGGTGAGGGTGGAGGATATGGGAGCCAGGATGGGAACAGAGGTGGATGGAGGACAATTCGGTGATGGGAATTCCCCTGATTCAATGTTAATATGTACCTAAAAATATTACTGTGAACGATATGTAAACCACTATGATTAAAACAAAAATTATATTAAAAAAAACAAAACAGAAATATAAGTCAACTTAAAATTGAGGGAAGACTCACACGTATGGCCTGGGTACATGTCACCCACTTGGGATGTGGAAATTCGTGCTGGCAATCTGGATTGTTTATCAGAGCTCTATCAGATTTTGAGATAGCAGGTTTTCTTAGCTTTCTTAGAATCTTTTTTCTTTACTCTTTCTCAATTTCTTGTATTCTCTTTCTCTTTCCTCAGTACCTCCAAATATAACCTTTTTTATTTGTTTGTTTTAGATTTTACTGCTTGTCTTCTCTTGAAATTTTCTGTGAGGGAATGTGATACACCTGAAAGACCTGGCAAGGTTTGGGACTGACTTTTCTTTCCTTGCCAAAGCAAAGCCCACAATCCTAGATCTCAGCCACTAGACCCTGTGGCTGACTAGTGGAGGTGTTTAAAATGACAGTTATAGATGTACTTTTTGGGAATGCTGCATTTATTCCACCACTTCAATAAGTCACCCGAGGACCTCCTAATTATCTGTATTATATCAATAGATATTCATTGGCCTCTACTTATCTTAAACTATTGAGGAGTAAAAGTGTTTCAGTCACACAATTTAAGGGTGTTTTGTATTGTAGTTGTTGTTTATTTTTTATGACTGTCAGAAATGGCAAGAGCCCAGGTCACCCAATAAGGTAAACCATTTCTACTAACAGAAAATCTACACTAAAACTTGAATTACTCTACAAAGAAACTGTCTGTAAATCCTTAATAAGGCATCTACAAAAAGAAACAAAAGAAGAGAACCAAGTTATACTGATGAGATAGGCTCCTGTCAAGAGAGACAGTCTACTCTGGGCGACAAATTATAAGCATGACTTGACCAGAGACAATAGTGATGAAACACTATACTTTGAGTAGCCCTCTCAACAAGCCATAGTAGAGCCTGATGGCAAATCCCTGAAGACAACTCTATTTACCTCTTGCAAATTGTTAAAATAACTGTAGGTGGTGAAAATTATTATTAACAATTACAGGTGGTAGAGACCTATCTGGCATTTTGAAATCTTGGTTTGACTACTAGTAAGCAAGTCCTTTCCATATGAACAGAAAAATAAATAAATAAAAAAGAAACATCCAACTATGTTTTTTTCCCTATTCAGTCAATTATCAAGGGATCACATCCCAACTTTTTAATATAAATGCTGATCATTGACATCTTTTTTAAAAATTCTCTACAACAAAATACTGGAAAAGAGTCACAGTTTGAAAAGATCCAGTTACAGATCCAGTTTATATGAAGTAAGAGACTCTTGAACTAGAAAAAGAGGAAGAAAGCAGTAATAGTAAAAATAGAACACAGAAGTAGTTAATAAAATATCCTTATTGAGCTTTAAAATAACAATGCTCATTTATTTTGAGAGGACAGTGGGAATGACCTGCACTGCTCAAGGGCTCCTTCCTTCCCTGTTCTATGATGGTATCAGGGATTAAACATATTTTACTGCAAGCAAAGTAGACAGTCCATTCACATTTCTTATGGTAATTTTAAAAGAAGAGTTCATATGAATGAGGTTACATGTTACTATGACTTTGAAGATATTTTAATAATGCTATGCCCTTTATTAATGAGCACAGGCTAATAATAGTTTTTGTTTTAAGAGGCTACAAGTTAGGTAATGCTAGGAAAATAAATTGAGAAAAAGTATGTCTTTGGATTAAGTTACTTTAATGCTTATATTTTATATTTTTGTGCTTAATGATACAATAGATCCATTCCCTATATATCTTTTAATATTGTGTGGAACATTAGCCATCATAGAATCTATGTGCCATGACTATGTTACTGTCCCTGAAATAGAAAATAGTGTGTTATCAAATGAAGTTTAACAAGTGATAATAGAAAATATTATAAATATATGATTTATATCCATTTGATTAGTTTTATGAGTCACAAGATAAACATTTTAAAGTTTTGAGATATTAATGATAACTTTACCCTTCTTTTACTATTTAAATATTTGATTTACAATTTTAGCATATATTTTATAAACATCAATATCAAATAGGTAATAATATACTATTTTTATTTTTTGTAAATAACTGTTTTCATCCTAAATTAAAAAATTAGTATTAGCCAGTGTAGAAAAAGCTGTTTCATATAGTGCTAAATATTTTATAGTTAAAAGGAATCTCTATTAGAGATACTTAACACATTATCCTAATTTTAATCAAGGAAAAATATAAAAAGTCATTTCTCCTTAACACTTTTTTAAGACTAAACAAAACTACATGGGGCCAACTACATTGTTATTCCTTTACTTTCATTGACATAAAATTGAAATAAAATTTATGTGTTATAATCTTCCTGATAAGAAAGTTATATTATGATGCATAACCTTATGTTATAATCCCTTTCTGAACTATACCTGATGAACTCTGAAAAATCTAACTTAAACCAACATTTATTTAACTTTTCTTTTTTTTTTTATTTTCACACCTTAATTACATACATAATTGTGTTTGGGTTTCAGTCATGTAAAGAGCACCACCCATCACCAGTGCAGGCGTGGATACGGAGAAATTCCCAGCCTGACGTCACAATCAGGGGACCTTGCTTTGCAGAGTACTCGCTCTTGCCGGTTTTGACTCTAATGAGGTGTTCCTGGGTGATTCTGCCCTAGGATGGACCTCTGGGAGAGAGAGTCTTTTTGGAGCCAGTTTGGCCCACTCCCACGAGTTCCGGACGACAGCAGAGGACAAATAAACACAAAGAAAAGACAAGACTCACAGTTCTTAGCAGTCGGCCCCACTAGGCAGGCATGGATACCTAAGTAACTTTTCTAAAGTTTATCTGCTCTTTACAAACCATAACAAAGGTAAAATTAATTCATTGCTTTCTAGTCTAACTTACAATTATACATTCTTCTAATCAAAAGTTTTTGTTTAGTGACTTCTACAGTACTATAAAACTTGTGAAATTATTTTTTTCAATTATGTAGTCTTTCTAACAACATATTTTTTTGTTTTGTTTTTTGGACCAGACCCGTTTTATGCTCAGAGTCCTGGCTATGCACTCAGAAATTGCCCTTGGCTTAGGGGGACCATATGGGATGCCAGAGGATCAAACCACGGTCCTACCTTGGCTAGTGTTTGCAAGGCAGATAGACACCTTACCTCTAGTGCCACCTCGCTGGCCCCTCTAACTACATATTAAAGCAGTTTATTTGCTAAAGGTCATATTGATATGATTACAAAAAAAATTCTCATTTTATTTAGAATTATCTTTCTAAACTGATCAATAATAGTATCTATAAATACCATAAATATTAATATCTTTTTTGATTGGTGTAACTCTCCTCAAAGCTAAATGCTGATCTTGACTGGATAGTGAGACCCTCCCACAACCGGGAGGCAGCTCTGGTTGTTAATTAAGAGTGGCCTGGGGGAGGAGAGAGGAAGACACAGCAAGGAAAGAGAACAGACACAGTAGAGATGCATGGCAGCTGATGGAGGCTGCCAAAAACTTAGCATAGAAGCCGTACATGGTGGGTTGGGCTTAGTAATAAAGCTGGATGTCTCCTGAAATTTTAACTGACTGCCTGTGGATCATTTCTTTGCCATCACCCTGCACCTACCGACCTGTGGACTGAAGGAGCTCCAGGGGCTAAGCTGAATAGAGAAAGGCTTACTTCCAGCTATCCACAACTTTAGGAATCTATAATTAATATTTAATACAACAAATTGGTATTTAATTAAAATTTAAATATTTTTTGTTATTCATATACATTAATATTAATAAGCAGATAAACAAATATCTCCCAAATAAATTATTCTTGCTAAAGCCTCTTATAATCCATTAAATCATGTAATAAATTAAAGATAGTTATATATGATTACTTAATATCTAAGTATCAATTAATATTAATATACAGAGAAACAAATATTCCCCAAATAGTCATTTATGCTAAGGTCTCATATAATCTAATAAAAATAACTTAAAATATCGAGGACCAGAGTGAAGATGCAATTGTAGGGCATTTGCCTTGCACATGACTGACACAGGATGGACCGAAGTTCCATTTCCTTGTGTTCCATATGGTCCCCCAAGCTAGGAGCAATTTCTGAGTGATAGCCAGGAGTAACCCTATGACTCACCGGTATGGCCCAAAAATAAAATTAAAAATAAATAAAAGCTTAAAAATCATTTGTATTTTGATTGTGTCTTAATCCTAATATTATTTGGGGGAACAAAAGCTTAGAAAACAATGGTAATAGATAAAAGAGCTGGAGAGGATGCTAGGAGCAATAATGCTCAGGAAACCCTAGGATCTGTGGCTCACCAGAGCTGTCCTGACTGTGCTCAATTACCACCATGGTCATGAAACCAGGTTGCTTGGAGATTGAGTTCAGGACTTCTACATACAAAGCATATTGTCTCTCATCTTTCTTTAAAACTATGGCCACATGGGAGGCTGATTCCCACAGAGCAAATGTCAACTTGGCTGTCATCCAGATATGCAGTCTCTGATACTGAGACCAACTTGGCCAGAAGAGCCCAAAGAAGGCACATCAACAGTGGTGAGGTGATCCAACCCATAAAGAGCAGAGCCAGAAGAGTCCTGTCACTCTGTAACTATACACATAACCTAGTCAATAAAATCCAGCACAACACTTAGTAAACACCACACTACAAGGGTAACAATAGGGAAACAACAGTCCTCCACCATGCATATAGAATGAAGATGGCAGCTCTAATAACCAAAAAGTGCTTACCACCTACTTAGTCTCTACAGATAAGAACTTTAGAGAAAAAATATGGAAGATCCTTATAGAATTTAGAATATATAGAATGAACTGAATGAAACACAAATAAGAATCAAGAGGGATGAAAATAGAAATGAGAATACTACAAACTGAAAAAACAGGATTTAAAACTTGGTAGGTAAAATGAAAACCTCGCTGGAATCTCTTGAACAGATTAACAGTGGCAGAGGACCCAAACATTGAATGAGCTATAAATAACATGCATAGCAACTTCATACAGAAAATATTGGTAGCGAGTCTTAAAAAAAATGATCAGACAGTGGAAAAAATTCTCAAAGAATATGACCAGATGAAAATAGAAGTCTTTGATAAACTCAACAAAAATAATATAAGAATTATTGGAGTCCCAGAAACTCAGGAAGAATATCTCCAGAAAGAATTGATAGACAATGATATCATTCAAAGGAACTCCCAAAGTTAAGACTACATGCAACCAAATCTTACATGCCTGATAATACTCGCTAAAAGAGACCCAAAGAAAAACACCCCAGGACGTATCCTAGTCACAGTGATGAATACCACTGTTACGGAGGGAATACTGAAAGCAGCAAGATTCAAAAGGGATATTATATTAGAAGGAGCATCCTTAGATGATTGTAGACCTGTCCAAAAAAAAAAAAAAAAAAACAACTCAAGGTTAGAAGGCAGTGATGGATGTAGTGGCAAAATTCAATGAAATAAAGGCTTCACCTAGAATATTCAGATTGAAGGAAGGATAGATAGCTTAATGGATAAAAACAAAAACAAAAACAAAACAAAACAAAACAAAAAACCAGTTCGGAAACTTTACTTTAAAACAAGCCTTAAAAAGCAAACTGAAAGATCTAATTTTAACACAAGACAGACCAAGAGACACATCAAAATCCTACACAAAGATGGCACTAAATACCATGACAATTATCTCTCTCAATGTCAATAGAGTAACCTAATGGACTAAATGCAACAGTTTAGAATCAGAGAGTAGCAAAATGGATCACAATGGTAAATTCAACATTCTGCTGCCTACAAGAAACACATCTGAATAGTCAAACAAACAGACTCAAAATCAAAGTTTGGAGACAATAATCCAAGATAAAAATTCCCTTAAAAAAGCCTGAGTAGCCATATACCAGATGAAAAACTTACATTTGGAAAAGTTATAAAGGAAAAGATGGACATTTTATAAAAATTAAGGGACATATACAGCAGGAACAAACCACATTTCTAAATATGTAGACAGAAATATATGTAGAAAATGAACTTTTCTTAATATATTCAAAGCCATTTACAATAAGCATATGGCAAAAATATTATACTCAATAGATACAAACTAAAATCCTTTCCTCTAAAATCTGGTACAAAACAAGACTGCCTCCTCTCACCACTCCTATTTTACATAGTACTGGAAGTGGTTGCAATAGCTATTAGGCAAGGAAAATACACCAAGCATATTGAGATAGATAAGGAAGAAGTCAAGCTCTCAATGTTTGTAGAACCAAGATATTATATTTAGAAAACCATAAAGACGGGTCCAGAGTCATGGTGCAGCGTTAGAGCATTTGCCTTGAACATGGCTGATCCAGGATGGACCATAGTTAGATCCCCTGACATCCTATATGGTCCCCAAGCCAGGTTCTGAGCACAGAACCAGGATTAACACCTGAGCATCATAGGGTGTGCCCCCCCCCAAAAAAAACCCATACTCTACGAAAAAACTTCTAGAAACAATAGACTTGCATAGCAAAATAGTATTCAACAAAATTAGCACACAAATATCAATGGCATTCTTGTAATGAATAGAGATGAAATGAGCATTAAGAAACAATCAGGAAGAAATGGAAAAATTCTTGGACACATATAACCTTCCACACTTAAATAAGGAGGAGGTAGAATTTCTAAACTCCCCCATCACCACTGAGGAAATTGAAAGTGTAATCAAACATCTGCCCAAAAAGAAAAGCCCAGGCCCAGATGGATTTCCTAATGAATTTTTTCAAATTTTTCAAGAGGTGATACTACCAA
>PVKC010000060.1:0-57975 GCA_004027635.1 Crocidura indochinensis
CTGCATACTGGACAGGGCTTTCTGCAATGCCCTTTAATTGTAAGGTGAAGTGAAAGGACACTCTGCACCATCCTAACTGCAATATAGGATATGCAGATTCCAGGATCTTGAACACAGAAACATGATACCAGAAACTGAGACAGCGTGGAAAGTAAAAATGAGTTGGCACTACAGACAATGATTTGGATTGAGTAACCTAATTTGCCTGGAACCTAGAGCTGGTCTTATGCCAGAAAACTTCAGGGGTTTGGTCCCCTTGTATTTAGGCCGAGGATTTTCCTTTCCATGCCCCCCATATTTTGGTGCGCTGATGCAAACAAGTATTGCCACTCTAACGCCATTTTTACTGTATTCCTTTCAAAGAAACACCCACTTTTGAGGCTAACTTAAACTAATATGCACATACATGGAAATGTAAAGAAGTACTCTGCCTTCAATATTTAAGAAGATACATAAAGTTTTATGGCTTTAGAACACTTTATATGCTGCTAGGAAATATGTATCACAATCTGGGGACTGAGGGACAAAGTAATTATGCATGGGTTCTGTTTTATTTTTCTTAATATTCTTTGGCTGAAAATTCAATGTTAAGACATCAGCAAGGGGACTTATGTGAATTCTGCTTATGGGTGATTATCTTTCCACTGTAACTTTACCTTGTCCTCTTTCTTTGCATCTTTGTTCTCAAAATTAAAAAAAAATGTGAAATTCATTTTTCAAAATAAACTGAATAGCGAATATATTGAGTAAAAAAAACAAAAAAATTCAACAGAAGACACAGTATATTCATGAAATATGTTAGTTTTTATTATCTTGACCAATTTTCAATTACATAAAGACCATTTACTGAACATAAGTTAATGAATTTGATTGCTTTGTTAATTGCAGAATAAACTGAAAGATAATACAAGGATCAATTTGAGAAAAACCATGCATAAATCTTTAACTATACTTTTAGTAATTTCATGAAAAAATATGATATCACTTAGATGGGAAGACATGATTTAAAGATACATAAAAATAATCAACACCATAAAATAGCAATATGCCTTTAAGCATCTCAACTTACTAATGATTAAGTCACTGTAGTGGATATTCAAATGGTGCACAGAAAATATATGGCACATTTTTTGCTTTGCTTTCCCCCAACATATTATGTAATATTAATTATATAGTGTATTACTTCACTCTACTTACCCCCAGTTTTATTAGCTATCATACATTTAAATACAAAATTTAAGGAATGGCCATTGCATAATTCATGAAGATGAAAGTGACAGAGTGCAAAATTATTCAAACATATTCAAATATAGCCTCACATATCAATCCTTTCCTGGCCTTTCTCCCACTCTCATAGTCCTCATTTACTTCAAGGAGCCAGGTTGGACAAAAGTGCACAGAAAATATCTTTGCTAAAATCACATTGAAGAAAAAACTTGTGCTATTAAAATAAATTGACTGAATCATTTCAGTTTATTTTTGCTATAATTTTATTCCAGAGTATGAATTATGTCTGGATTTTTTGTTTCAAAAAGTCATATTATTTTGGAGGGTTTTATATAATATCATTTATTATTTCATAAAATACATTTAAAATATTGAATTTTAGTTTATTTCTATTACAGGAAGATATTTGAAGTTACAGCAAATAAATCATTATTTTAAAAAATTTATTTCTATGTATTCATCTAGGCAGCAAACTTTACATACTGTAGTTTTATAAACTTGAACATATAACATACTTTCTTTTAACATGTAAAGAGCTTACATGAGGAATTGAACTAGTCAGAAGGAATTGGACTGACCAGAGCTAGTTATAGAAACAGGGAGAACAAATTTTTTGATTGAATGCAAAAGCGGCAGATTGAAAAAGTATGGTGCATTGCTTTATTGTAATGGAATAGAATTTTCGAAAAATTGTGAAACAAAATCTATGAAATCATTATTGCATTACCCAGTGATATAAGAGTTTTGAAAAATTGTAGATAATTTTCTGGGAATATCATGGCGATGATTTTGACACTGCTGAAGTCCCAAAACTGAAGTAGAACACTTCAAAGATTTTTTTTTAATTCTAAGTGAATAAAAGTGGACAGTTAAAATGACCCTGAAGAGAGAAAAATATTATCAACTTTTCAGTGTTCACTAAATCTTAGTAGAAGAATAGGTTTGTTTTTGTCAATTATTCTTAGGTAGGGAGGGATTTTTTCATAATACAGAGCTTTATGTCTTGCTCCAAACACAGTGAATTGGGCACTTTAAATTGTGCTAGCTATGTACAAGATCCTTTGGAATTATTTGCTTAATATTTATACACTAATAATTAAGGTTCAGAACCACAGTTTTTAAAAATAAAACTCCACTACTTTTATATTTGTTGATGTCAAAACCATATAAAACTGCTCATCCACACACACATACCTACACACACAAGAACCATACAATAGTGTCAGTTACTCAACCTTGTCATTTGGAAGAATGGCTTCAAAAATCTTCATTCTTAAAAGACAATACAAGTGGAGTTTTGCAATTTTTTTGTTAATATTTGGAGAAAGATTTGCTACCCATAGATATATTTATTTAATGTTGAAGTAAAATCCTCTGATTTCATAATTAAGAGATGGCCAAATCAAACAACTACACTGTTCATATTTCCACTGGGAATCCTTTATACTGTAAAAATAGTTTAAAGATTTTTTGACTTTTGTCCTGAAACTCTGACTTAATTTGCATTCCAATTTGAAATATGTTATGCATTTACAACATTCTATTTTAAATGAATATATGCATGTGTATGCCATGTGTGAAAAAGAAAAGAAAGGGAATGAAGTATGAAGGCCCATTCAAATGGAAAGTGTAGAAGGAAAAACCAGATCTGAGAAACTGATTTATAACTTTCTGTGTGTTGGTTTAATTCTGAGGAAAACTTCTATAGAACAATTTCCCTGCCATAGTTATTTCCAAATTCTAGAGTTAGATTTTGTTTATGGACCCGCTGCAACTTTGTTATGGAAGACTATAAATCATTTTTATTCCCAAGCAAATAGAATAGCAGCATCCATTGTATGAAAATTCACTTATTAATATGTTAATGTGTTTTTAAATTTATATTTTGCTTTATTTTTTTGTTGGATCATGACCACAAATTAATAGAATTAATTTAACAGTGTAAAGTAGGCCATCATGTACTTCCTTATTTTTCCTTTTATTTAAATGGCATAATTACAAAGTTGTTTGTGATTGGATTTCAGTCTTACAATGCACACCACCCTTCACCTGTGAACATTCCCTGCAACTAATGTCCCTCACTCCCCCTCCCCCCCTTGTCTCTGGGGCAGACATTTAATTCTTCTCTTTCTCCCTCTCTCACTTTTTATCTCTCTCATCCTTTTTTTCCCTTAGACACTGTGACTTGCACTATTGTTAAGGAAGGTTAACCAATGCTTATCACTTTATCTTCATTCAACACCCATTTATTGTCCAGAGTGATCAATTCCTACTATCATTGTCATAGTGGTCTCTTCTCTGACTTACTTCACTGCTCCAATATTACTAGCAAGCTTCCTACCATCCTGGTTCTCAATGTCTCTTTAAAGAGGAATATGGACTGGATAAAACTGTTTTTAAAGTTTATAAATAGATACAACTTCTATTATGTAATATGTATTAATTCATGAAGTTTCTCAGGGCTTACTCCTGGATCTATACTCAGGAATCACTCCTGATGTTGCTTAGGGATTGAATTAGGCTCAGTGCCTGCAAGACAAGCACCTTGCCCATTATACTATCTCTCCAGGCTTTTATCATGAAGTTTATATTATGAAAGAATAAAATAGGATGTCTAGCTTTTAAATATTCTTAGATCTTACTAGTCTTTGTAGTACATGGTAAAGAAAATAAATACCTGCAAATATGCCAGGAATGAGAACTCTATAAAGAAATAAAAAGTACAACCAGTATTATAATTCCTTTATCTACATTCAATCAAGAGGTAAACTGGGTGTCCAAACGTTCTAAAATATCTTATTAAAACATTTGATTACCTTAGAACTATGAGGTGTATTTCATCTAATAATTTAGGGTCCCATTTAACTTAGGTGACTATTAAATGGTCAGTTTCAGTCATCATTTTGAGTGGTAAGAATGATGATTTGATAACTTTTAAGGTCTAACATATGTTACAGAAACTAAAAGAGTCATTGTGCTTTAAGTTTAGTTTATCATTATTCTAGTGAGCATTGAGATGGATGTGATTATTCCTACAGTGCTACAAAGGGCAATTGGTTCAAAAAATTACACAAAAAACATTATGGAGGCACAATTAAGAATGAGCCCAAATAGGTATTATATTAAATATACATTCTTTTATAGGATTGAAATCTTCATAATATTTCATAGTGCCATATTGTCCAGTACTCAGAGGTTCAATAAAAAAACATATTTTGTCAGAATTGTTGAAAATCTATAATTAGAAAATCCTTCAATTTTGTTTAGATGGATTAGACAATATAAAGAACTGTTTAAAGGATATTAAAATGTGCTGGGTAGTACAAAGTTACAGGTGGCCATTGAACTCATCTTTGAAATGCACATGAAGCCACTAATTGGCTATGCAAGTTAGAATTATATTCTGTCCAAGTCACTTGGGAAAAGCATTTCTTTTTTTTTTGGGGGGGGCACACCCAGTGACGCTCAGGGGTTACTCCTGGCTATGTGCTCAGAAGTCGCTCCTGGCAGGCACGGGGGACCATATGGGAACCGGGGGATTGAACCGTGGTCCATCCTAGGCAAGGCAGCAGGCACCTTACCTCCTGCGCCACCTCCCGGCTCCCGAAAAGCATTTCATCATATTATAATAATATGTAGCCAAATCTAGAAGCAAAATTTAAATATGACAATATTCTAATGCAGAATCTGAAAATCTAAATTAACAAGCATTATATTATTATCATAACTATGTTTGATAGGTGGGTATACCCAAATGACAATCTTGTAATTATAAAAATGCAAAAAATATTCTCTGAGTCAATAAAGCAATTCCTGATTAATCTGCTCATCAGTTCACTGAAGTAGGATAATTACTAGCTTGCTAATGCTTTATGTCTTGATTGCTTTTATTTACTTGGAAAGACTTCTATAATTCAAATGCCTTGCAGGGAGAAAACATACTTTCTTAATATGTCTTAATCAAGTCTATTATTTATTTATTTATTTATTTTTGGTTTTTGGACCACACCTGGTGACGCTCAGGGGTTACTCCTGGCTATTTGCTCAGAAGTCGCTCCTGGCAGGTACAGGGGACCATAGGGGAACCGGGGGATCGAACTGTGGTCTGTCCTAGGTTAGCGCAGGCAAGGCAGGCACCTTACCTCAAGCGCTACTGCCTGGCCCCCAAGTCTATTATTTTTAATCATTATAAAATATGTATCGATGAGTATTAGTGCACTATATCTCATGTGCATATCTTTTTTGTGTATGCCTAAATAAATGGCTTACTTTTCTTTCTGAATACAATATTTATATATGAGAAACACAAATCTTACATGCTGATTAATTTGGGGGAATACTCACTTGTATATATTTAAAGTATGTGATATCTATATTGAAGTAAAAGCCTGGCTTCATGGACTATTAATGCTTCATAGGTCAAAGAACTGTGGCTCATTTCCATTTGCAGAATCTCATTCTTTGGGTATTTTCAGTTGCTAATAGATGCTATAAATTTCAGTTTTGCCAGTTTTCTATTTCAATATAAAGAATGTTTTCTATTTTAATACTGGCAAATCCCTTATTCTCATAAAGTCATTTCATGAATATTTCAAGGAACTCTTACTGACTGGCAGGTTGCTATATATTAAAAAATAGGAAGGCAAGTTATTTAAAAAAATTAGGATAAAATATTATAAAGGGAATTACAGAGAAAGATGTCTGTTGTTAAATATAATTATTTAAGATAAGTTTGCTAAAGTTGCTAAAAACTTTCTGTCTTCTATTAAACATGTTGTGAATTCCCCCCAACCTCAATTATATTCCATAAAACCCTAGAAAGAAATCCATGTACCCAATATATGTATTCATAGTTTAGGGACATGAGAAATTGAAAACATTTCTAAATAATTAAGGTAGCCATTAGAATATAAGCGTTAGGTATGAGCTTATTGTATAATTAGATTATGATATAATCCCTTTAATAAGCAATTGGGAGTTGCATGAACTGAATTTTTTCAGTATAAATTATGGACAAATGTTCAGAAAGATTGAGAAAGTCTCAAAACCTTTGATTTTTCACTTCCTTATTTTTGTTTTGTTTTGCTTTTTGTTTGTTTTTGGGTCATATCAGGCAGTGCTCAGGGTTTACTCCTGGCTCTATGCTCAGAAAATGCTCTTGTCAGGCTCAGGGGATGTATGATGCCCAAATTCAAACCACTGTCCTTCTGCATGCAAGACAAATGCCCTACCTACAAGCTATTTCTCCGCCCCTCCAACTTTTCACTTTTACAGTGATTATGGTATCTATTCTAAGTAGTAATGAAATCCCTAGCCCCATTCCCTGGGCCCTGATTACTGCACCTTTCTCAAGATAGGACAGGTTAGTCCTTACCCTGTTTAAGAGTCCAGCATTCTAGCCACTTATATTCATTTTGACTCAAATTTCAAGGAACAGTCCCATGACCTATTTTAGAGAGACATAGCTACTGTGCTGAATCTGCTAGGCCCAAGATGCCATCACATTTAATCAGCCTAGTGACAAATAATAGGAACTTGTGGTCACATATGCAGTTGTGTGACATCTCCAAAGTTCACAATACTAACAGTCTAGTAGGAATGCAGAAAATTAGATGAAAAATTTGTGTTGACTTCCACTAAACTCAATTAGCCTAAACAATTGCTCAGATATCTGATCTAGCACCTAAAATCTCAGCAAATCCTCAACTTCAGTGACACCATTATGAGATGTATGGTGCAGCAGGAAATATAAACTAAATTATTTTTTACCTTTTAAGGTGATAGGCTGAGAGGGAGTGAGATGGTGGAGGAAAGATCATACTGGTAATGATATTGATGTTGGACTAGTAATACATGAAATCAGTATATCATGAATAACTTTGTAAATCATGATGTTTAAATAAAACTTCAAATTGGAAAGAAATAAAAAGGAAAGTTTTAAGTTCCCATTATTGCAGGTATAAGAATTATGCATATTCTAGTGTAGTTATTTCAAAAACTTCAGAATACTCACAATAGAATTCTAAGTGTGAGGACTTAATATGTACATGCTTTAATTTTCTCACCATTAAAAACTTGCTGTTTTTCAAAATTTAAAATTAGAAGGATTTGGCACAGACCATCGAGGTAACTAATTAGTTGACAAGTAAATTAGAACATTGTTACCCACTTTAATTTTTAATTTTTGGGGTGTGGTAGAATTGGACCATAGCTATTAGTGCTCTTTGTTTACTCTTGGGTCTCAAAGATCCTTCCTGGTGGTGCTTGGGAAACTGCATGTGGTACAGGGGATGGTACAGGTATCATTTGCCAGGAAAGTTCCGTAACCTCTCTACTATCTTTATGATTTGTTCTCTATTTTAAAAGAAGTTTATGAGTTCATTATAGAGAGATTATTATTTGGGGGGAGGAGGGGACGTCATACCTGGCTGCTTAGGAATAACTCCTGACTCTACACTCAGAAATTGCTACTGGCAGGCTCGGGGAACCATATGGGATGCTGGGATTTAAACTAGGGTCCCTTCTGTGTTGACCGCGTGCAAGGCAAACGCTTTACCCTGTGCTATTTCTCCGGCCCCTTGTATAGAGAGATTATTATGTTTTTTTTCTGAATGCATCCATATGTCAAGTATTGCTATTGTCATATGAATGATAGTTATCAGAATTTTTCTCTAGAACAGTAAAAGAATAACGTGTATATATACCTAAGTGTAGAATAATGCTTTGGACATAGGGAAATTTCTAGCAGAGAAACCCCTTGCTCACAAGACACCTTATAGTATTTTCTAGTCTACTATTTAGGTTCAAAATCAGTCTTAATATTTCAAATATGGAAGCAAATGTTTGTGAATTTCCATTTGGAACATATATTCAATTATATTTATGATTGCTCTGGCAAAATACCCTTAGTTTAAGCAACAGAAAACTTTTGACATATGATGTGTGAGGTATAGCGAGATGTGTTCAAGTATTTCAGAGACATTTAAAGAATGTAGTTCCTTATTACTTCTAACTAGTTTTTCTTCTAGAGAAAACAAACAATATATTTTTAGTACAACAATATGTTTTCCTTTTTCTTTTGCTAATACACACTAAATGAAGAAGCATATGTTAAACTTTTGAACGTGTTGGCTTTAAATAGGGAAATACATTGTAATAATTTTTTTCAGTTATGGTAGTTACATAAAATTATAACGTGTTTTTCCCTTTATATTGTTTTAAATATCTTACAAAAAAGGAGGACATTTGGACTTTTACTAGCAAAAAGTTGGTAAACAGAATTTTTAAAGTTTTCTTAAAAAGTTTAATTGGATAGATCAAACTTTAATAACACTGAGAAGTTATTGAAGTGGCAGTTCTTGCTTCGGTTTTAGTGATTAAGGTTCAGAAAATAGTAAAATCCATTTGAAACTTGATAAATTTTTTTCTCTTAAACCTTAATTTGTTTCCCTTCCATTTAAACCTTCATCAATAATTCAGTATACTGTTTCTGTTCAACAAACTTGACCAATAATTACACATTAAAATAGATTTCGATACTTTAAAAATGCTTTTAAAAATTAAAGAATAATCATCTTACAAAAATAAGAAAACTTTAAAAGAATGAGTTTGGTCCAATTTTTAATCCAGAATTCTATCATGTGTTTGCACTTGGAGTACAAGAAATGCTCTAATATCCCCAAAGTGGTTGAAATAATCTCATGGGGTTGCTGATAAATTTTAGGTAAAATTTTATTTAAAATTATTCACAACTAGTGAATGTATTATATTGAAATTATTAATTTATAAATATAAAACAATGTATGCTTACTTTATAGAAATGGCATCATAGAATACAGAATAAAATATTTTCTCACTACTATAGTTGAATGTGAACACTTGAATGGAAAACAGTTCTTATTCAAAATCTTTCATAAATCCATTTTTTTGTTTTCTTTAAATTCATTTTATTAAAATGCAAATACTTTAATTCCATTGAATTTTATATTCTCATTCTCAATAAATATAAAAATCTTACTTAATTTTGTTCAATTATATCAAAAGATTAAACATAATTAGGTACTGGTAATTAAGCAACTATTAAAAATTTAACAAAAATAAGGATGCTGGTTTGAATTTATCAGTGCTCAACAATAATTTAAAAATACATATCTATAGCACATTTTTATTTTGTGTTTATTAATTTTGTTTTCTTAGGCCACACCACAGCTGTGCTCAGGTCATATTCCTGGCTCTGAGATCAAGAGTCACTCCTGGTGAGGCTCAGGGGAGTATATGAGGTGCCAAGGATCAAACCTGGGTCCTCTATGTAAAAAGTAAGTGCCTTATCTATTGTATTATCTCTCTGGCCCCACCTATATCACATTTTAAATTTTAAAACAATCACATTTTAAAACAATAAAGTATTCAGTGTTCCTACCTTCACTAATAGAGATAAAAAAAGTTCAAGAAAAGTACATTTTATTTATAATATCTTTTAAGCAATTTGTTTTGAATTTTAAGAGGGATATTTAGTATTTAGACAATTAAGTTCATAATCTAAATAAAAAATATTTTTATTTTAATCTCACTAGAACTATTTTTGTTATAACATGTTAATTTATCAGCATTTGTATGTAAATCACTTTGTCAATACTGAGTGACTAACAATTACTTGATTATTTTCCTATTTTTAAGTGCAGTAGTAGAAAACTTTTAGCTATTATTTTTAATTTTCTTTAAACTTAATTCATTTTTCTTTTATGAAGGTTTCTGTACAAATATTACTTTTATAAGATTCATAACACTGAGTTGAAAATTGATAAATCAAATATATTTACTATGACGAGATATATAACATATAAACACATTGATAGTAACTCCTGCACTTATATCAGAACAATAATATAATACTTAACTTTTATGAATTCTCCTGGATATGCTAATTATGTACCCATAAAGAACTGTAATATGTCTCATTACTTTGCATAGCAAATCACAGTAAAATATTCTCCTATATTGTTTTAATACTTCAGTGATCTTTTGTAGAATACACACATGCGTGCACACACGCACACACTGACTACAACTCACACATACCTATGGCAAGGAAACTTCCTTTAAAATTCACATTTACTTGATTCCAGAGACTTAATCTTGCTGCTGATGTAGATCTTCATGCCTAAGAATTTTGTAGATGACCCAGTAAAAAATATTAAAAATCAAAAAAGCTAATGGGAAGCAAGCTCGTGAAATGGTATCAATCTTCTTGGCTCGGTCAATAAAGACCTTCCTCATTTCCTCAGGATTTTTTGGCATCACCTGAACTGGATGGTTTGGGCCCTTTGAGGTGACTCCATCCTTTGCTTGTAGACACGGTCCCATTCCATAAGCTGTGAAGCTGAATCGACTTTCCCTGACCTCATCATCCTGTTATGAAAAATAGAATAGAAAACCCATGAGAATAGGAGGAAAGCAATACAACAGGCATCTATCTATATCCAAATAGTTGCATTGTCTCATAATGATTAGCAATATTATTAGTATGAAATGATAACTGGAAGCACATAAAGACTAGTTATTTTAACCCA
This sequence comes from Crocidura indochinensis, assembly GCA_004027635.1. Taxonomy (NCBI): domain Eukaryota; kingdom Metazoa; phylum Chordata; class Mammalia; order Eulipotyphla; family Soricidae; genus Crocidura; species Crocidura indochinensis. The sequence continues at coordinate 10,797 of PVKC010000060.1, forward strand.
ATTAGGATGGTATTTATTCTGCTGGATAAAAATAAACAAGCCATTAAAAATTTATAAATATAAAACGTAAAAGTTGTCATGGGACTTTTGAATTCCCATAGGGGTTTGGGCCACAATTGGTGGTGTTCAGGGGTTACTTCCTGGTTTTGTGTTCAGGAATCACTCCTTTCCAGCTTGAGGGACCATATGGGATACTGGAGATCGGTATCATGTAAGGGAAAATGCCCTACCAGCAGTGCTATTGCTGCAGCCCTCAAGGTTTTTTTTTTTTTTTTTCTGGTTGGGGGATTTGGGGTATTGCCTATCTATTGTCAACCTGTCTAAATAAAATGAGAAAATATTATAATTGAGAAACTGCTTTATACAGATGATTATGCTTTAGATTAATTGATGTTATGCATTTACATGTAAAATGTAAGTGAATAATTAATACATGATGTGAAAAGGAAAATAGAATTATTGACTGAACTTTTCTTTTTCATTGAGGCTGACTTTATGATTAACTTTTGCAATGTCAAATTCTTTTTTGGAAGTTAAAATCTAGCTCAGAACATAACGTGGCTTTTGTTATCCTTATTGCTAATTCTGCTTTATTTATTTTTTATAGCATCTTTATTTAAATACCATGGTTACAAATATGTTTGAAGTTGGGTTTCAGTCATAAAAAGTACACTCCCCTTGCATTAGTTCTGCTTTAAACTAACCCAACCTGGAAGATTTTTCAGACACTCCAATTTACAACAATTACTTCTCAGGAACATTAGTTGAGGTGAATTTATGAAACCAAGCTGTCAAAAGTTTATTTTATACTGAAGAAAACATGTTTCTAAAGGTTGATTTTCTCTTAACTATAGTTAATTGAATGTATTTCCACATGGGAAAAACTATAGATTTTATATATAATAACAAATATATATACTATGTTATAACAAAACTTAAAGAAAAATTATCTAATAAAATACAATAAATGAAATATGTTTGAGAGGAAAATTAGTTATATAAATATTGTAACAAAAGTCATTAATGAATAGTCCTGATGTATTCATTTAGAATATAATAGAAGATAGTCAATTTGATTTAGCTTCTACTACTGAAATTGAAGATGTAAAAGATGGCATTGGGTAGAGTAGTTTTTGTTTTTTTTTTGTTTTTGGGCCACACCCAGTGACGCTCAGGGGTTACTCCTGGCTATTCGCTCAGAAGTCACTCCTGGCAGGCACGGGGGACCATATGGGGAACCGGGGGATCGAACCGCGGTCCGTCCTAGGTTAGCACAGGCAAGGCAAGCACCTTACTTCCAGCGCCACCGCCCGGCCCCCTGGGTAGTGTAGTTATGTTTTATTTATTTTGAAAGTAAATTTTGATGGTAATAATAGAAAATTAATTAATTGGCTTAAACATAGAAAAATATCTTCGAAGTATGAAGCAAATTTCAATATATCTCCTGCAAATACTTTTGCAATCTTGTAAAAATATGAAACATGTTTTTCTAGTAGTCTTTATTAAATACTGCTTTATACTGACCTTTCATAGGATCTTTAGGGTTAAAATATTAGTTGCTTTGACTTTTTTGTGATCATTTATGCATTCCTTTTTTTTTTGCTTTGACTTTTTGTATCTTGAAAAAAGTATATCTATCAGAAATTAGGAAAATCATATAAATTGCAAAACTTCATGTTTACAATTTAGTAAATCTTGTGGGTATTTGTATTCTAGAAGAATTATATTGGTCACCTGAGAAATTTGTACAATTTTTGTGTGTAAACAATTAGAATTTTAGCTTTTCAAACTATTTTATATACTTTAGAATAATAGTGCCTTAAAGAGGATAAAAGTAATTTCTCAATGAGCATTTACAATAAAGTATTGTAATATTAATTTAAGAACCTGGAAAAAAAAGAACCTGGGAAGTTGATGACAAAAAAAAGCTAAGATTTCAGTCTTATGCTTCTATGATAGAAAGGTAGAATCTAGCAATTTCTTTTCTAGTCTTCTGCAGTATCTATGTCATGTGAACCTTTGAAGACCCTCTACTGTTCATGTCAAAATGCAGACTTTTCAGATCAATGCATTTAGTCAACAATGTATTTTTCTGAACTGCATCTTTCCACATAACTGACTTAGAGGTCAGAATGACTTCAGGCATCAGCTATTTCAGGATTGTTGAGCACAAAATCTGATTCCTACAGCTATTTTCCGTGAAAATAAGTGTTTCAACTAAAAGCAGAATGGTGAGTGAGGGTATTTATAGTGAAGGACTTTATCTATGTATAATGTGTGTGGTGGGGAGGATTTTTAGAGTGCTAAAGCTCTTAGACATATGTCACAAGATAACAAATATGTTTGGTGGAAAATAAAGACTTATCTTGCCAGGTGAACATATATGCCCTTACTTTGTCTAGTGCAACATATATATCTACATGGCCCAGGTGGATCAAGACCAAAACAATTTGGGGTCTAGGCTCATGAGTAACCACCAGCCAATGAGATACTAGTGCAATATCTAATGTGCTTCTAACTCAGAAACTAGTACGTTTAAGTCAGTGTCTGGAAGAATTAAAAGAAATGATTCTAATAAGTTAAAATCAGTCTCTGGAGAAATTAGAGTTCATGGTTCCAGTAGGTTAAAGTTAGTGTCTGGAGGAATTTGAAATGATTCTAATAAGTTAAAATCAGTCTCTGGAGAAATTAGAGTTCATGGTTCCAGTAGGTTAAAGTTAGTGTCTGGAGGAATTTGAAGGTATACGTCTAGCAGGTTAAAGTCAGTGTCTGGAGTATCTAATAAGACTATTTGAATCTATAGTGTCAGAAGTGGCAACAGAAACTGAATTGGCTTTTACAATTGGTTCGGTTTCACTGCAACCAAAAGTTTTGGTGAGAAGGTAATTTTGAGATGCTATGTCTGGGTGGAAAGGAATCCAGAAAAGTAGTGGAATAATACTAATGTGTAGAAGCTGGATGACATAAGTGTATATTCTGTTGAATTGACAGATGGTTATTGTGAGAGAAAATTATGGAAATGTGGTCCAAGATGCAAATCCTCCCCACCTATTAATTGATCATCCTTAGGTAACTGACTATCTGGAGGGAAAAAGCCAGAACAAGTGAAGCAAATGCCTGTATCACCTGAACTCAGGATGAAAGAAGAGAGGCCTGGTGGAGTCACAGATGGGCAGTACCCTTAATCTCGATGTTACTCCTCTGGAACTATAGGAAAATGACATGGAAGCTAGTGATTGTAGTATAGCCATGTCCAATAGAAATGAAATGTGACACACACAAAAAATTCACACTACCATTTTCCTTTCAAAATCAGCTAAAGTGTAATAAGTCAAAATCAACAATATATAAACAACTTAAAAACTCTCTGTTTTATGTACTATTTAAACATTAACTCAAGGTAAAAATGAAGATATTTTACTTTGTTTTAAGGTCACAGTGGTTCTGGGTTTCCTCCCGGCTGTGTGTTAAGGGATCACTCTTGGTGATTCTTTGGGGACCTATATCTGGTACCACAGATTGAACCCATGCAGCTGCTTGCAAAGGAGTCCCAAAACTGTTTTACTATTTTTTCAGCCCCACATTATTTATTTCATAGTGAGTTCTTAAGTTGGCATGGATAATATATTCATTCAGATTCTATATTTCTAGTGCTCAATAACCACATGACCCTTAATTACCAGGTTAGCCCAAAATATTGCAGGATAAATGAGCTGAGACATTTACTATAAAGCACTCCCAGAACCTGGGCAATCCATACTTGTCAGGATCTTTCGGTTAATTGACTAGAAGCTGATGTTTTTTTTTTTTTTTAATTTTGCTTGTTTCAGCATGAAAAACACTGGTCTGAATATTAACTCTCAAACAGCTATAGCATTTGCATTCAGGAATTGTTGGTTGGGATTTATAATGATTCTTTTAGATAGGTGAACTTATGTGAGAAAGGAAGTACCCGATTCTTTCATGGCTATGAAATAAAATATCTCTTTAAAGAAGTAGATCTATTAAGAGTAGTAGCTGAAGAGTACAAGAATTCAAAATAGAATGAACAGCAAAGACACCTTGGTGATGCTGGTGTACAGTAGCTATGCATATCTGTATTATGAATTTTGATGCTATTCTAACTATATTACTTAAAATAAAATTTATTTTAATTAAATATTAAAAATGCAATCCAAATCAAATCCTCTGACCTCATTGCTGGTAGACACAGTGAACAGGACTGTTTCTCAGAGATGGATTCTTTGCAACTTCCATTTTAAGAGGAGAGGAAGGAGGGTCTTTGTGCGTCATAGGTAAAGTCACATTTATACCTGTCATGCAGAATGTCACTGCCAGGCAAATAAAATTGGTGCTATTTGGAAGAAAGATCATGTCTAAAAATTATTCTATTGGGTCTCTTTAAGTGGTCATCAAGACAGAGAATGAACAGAGTGAAAATTTTAGTATGTCTATACTATACATTGTTGCCAGCAGGGAGGAAGGAAATCTGTTTCAGTTCCGGCAGCTGCTTCCCTTAAGGAACTTGGCAAAATCTGCTTTTTCTCTCAGAAGTGAATCCAAAGATGCCAGTGGGGATTATTACAAAAGATACCAGGTGTCTGAATTCACCCCACCCATCATCTAGGTCCTTGAAACAAAGAGGGCTGACCAAAAGCCAGGCTCTACAGGACTTAGATTTGGGGAGATTATGACACAATTTCAGTGCACAATGTAAAGGGATTCGTCAGGAAAATTAGAAGTCACTACTGGTAACATTGACAGAGAAACTGTTGGATCATAGAGAAAAGAATATACTTTATAGCAGATATTATATAATGAAAAAAATAAACAATTTGGGCCAAAGTGATAGCACTGTGGGTGGGTAGAGCATTTTCTTTGCCTGTGGCCAACCTGGGTTTGATCTCTGGAATCCCATATGGGACCTTTAACCTGCCAATAATGATTTCTGAGCACAGAGCCAAAAGTAACTCCTGATCACTGCCAGATATGGCTCCAAAACAAACAAAAAATGCGATTAAGAAATCAAGGGATTTAGACATATTCAGGAAGGGCACTGCTTTTTGGCAAATGTATACCTGGAAATGGTGTGAGTATTGAAGTATAATTCCATTTATGGTCTTTGCTTAATCTTGGGTAATTGTATATTAGTGCAAGTGAAATTGCATGTACTAACTAGCAGTCCCTAGGATTGTAAAAAATATTCTTCTCTGATAAGTATTAAATAACAAAAACTCTTAGATATGATTAAGAGACAGGCAGAAACAGGAGTGCTATATCCTTATTAATTTTCTCTAGAATTGGGGATTTAGTAAAGTGAGTACATCCTATAGTCTGCTGACCATGTGTCCTTTGTCTATTATGGACCACCTGGGGAAGACAATTTAGTTTCAGAAGAAAGGGAAATTGGACATAGAATTGACTAATGGTTTCCTTTCCAACTCAATCTAAAAGCAAATCAAATATAAAACCAGGTAAGTGAATTAAATTGAAATAAACCTGCCATTTTGAGATCTTGAGTTGATCCCAAAACTTCAAGGGGCTCCACAACCACTTAGAGTAATAACCCCTGGAGGGGTCCCCCAAATTTGCAAATCAAGAAAAGTCAAATTCAAAACAAAGTATTTTTCATGAGAAATAGATCAAATTATAATATTTCAAATGTTTCTTGAGGAAATTTGAACTCTGCTACTTATTGTTACAAACTGAAAAGTTGGATTAATAGACTCACGTGACTATCAAATGAAGTGAATTAAAGAAACATGATAGTTTCCTTTCCCCCAGGAGAAAGGGGGTTTGGAAATCTGTGGCACAGGAGGCAAGTGAGAGGATAACTAATCAATCCCCTTCACTGCAGTTTCTGGAAATAACCTAGGTAAACCACCAGAGACCATTCTTAATTAATACAAGGAAAAACAACTCTTATAGATGTTTCTATGAGAAAAACAGCTTGCAATACTATTGGAAATCTTGTGGACTCGTCTTAGATTTCTATAAGACAAGACACTCATGTATGTAATATCTAGACAAAAAAATAAATGTGTAAGAATATGAAGGCAAATGGTCAGGTATAGGAGAGATGAAAGAGTATATTCTCTGCCCTGGGGTCTTACATGAATTCTAGAGAAATATGCTAAAAAGATTTATGTGATTGTGTGTCTGCAGGAATTCCAAACTCAGATTCAAAATCTCTGATACTTTAGTTCCATTTGAATAACAGTTAGTGACATTTTCTTGGTCTCTGTAAAAGATTCTCCCAAATGCAAGGAATCCGAAAGTTATTAGGCTATATTTATGTCTATATCTACCATGTCATTGATAATTTCAAAATTTCATTCCAATCTGAGTGCCCTGATAAAATGAAAATTGTATATTCAGGAACATATTCAAGGATATCATATGGATTTGAGAAAATCCTGTCTATAGAAAATATAGCCTAGATGTGAACCAGTAATGGGATCTCTGGTGAGGTATCCAGAATAGAATAAATCTCATGATTGTCTTCTTACTGAAGCACTAAGTACATCAATGAAAACTTCTGTCTGAAAGGTTAGGATTTAAATGTTAAGACACTCTTGGTACATCAATGAAGACTTCTGTCTGAAAGGTTAGGACTTAAATGTTAAGACACTCTTGGTATACCTGCACTTAAAAGAGGAAGAATTAAGTTGACAAAATGAGCTGACTTGAGAATATAATATCGTTGTCATTATCAAAAGAACTAACCTTAATCTGAGACCAGTATCTAATTATGTAATGACTCGTATAGCCTTATAAGTGGTCTTACCTGATGTCCATGCAAATGGATTCTTATTAAATGAGTAATAAAACTAGCCTGGGGTAAGAGATACAGTTCTTTATAGAAATTCCAGGTAGAATCAAATTAGACGAAGCTAATTTTTTCCCAACAGATTGCTGGTTCAGAAAGGTCTATATGAACAAGTCCCCTAGTCTTAGACTGTCCCCCTGATATATCTATGTGATCACACCATGTGAGTAAAGATGAACAAAAGATGGTATATTCCTTTGACCCAAAGAAGCCTCTGATATGGTGAGAGTTTGTCCTGCATGTTAATGGGGGGAACACTGCTTGAATTCAGCCTTTGGGTTGAATCATTTGAAGATATGTGCTAACATATAGCTGGCAGATGGAATGCTCAGGACTTTTGCCCATAGCTTCAGGAGAACTAATTGGATTTTGGCAAGAATCGATTGTTAGTCCATTTGGGGCATTGCTTACACTGTAACAGAAGCTATGGCAAAAAACATCATTAAAAATTGGAGTAAATTTAAAAAATACAAATTTGGATCATGAGTCTATAAAACAAAATACATTTAAAGCTGTCTAGAGTATAATTGCCCAAGAATACCATGAAGAAGGATGTGTTACAGCCCATCTTCTCACAGAGCAGGGGTTAAATAGAATTTGGGATCCCTAATTAAAATGTTTATTATTCAAAATAAGATACCCAAGAGAATGAAAAACTGACTAGTTCACTGGAGGAGAATGTAGGTCATGAAAAGCCCAACCTAACAAGGTAGGTCTTAGGAAGGTTTCTGAAAATCTTTGGAAGGTTTTTTGGAAAGTGTTGGATTGGTTTCCAGTGGTGAAAATGTCAGACTAGAAAGCAACATGGTGCAACATCTCTCATTCTTTAACAATGTAATGCTAGTTGTTAATGTAGTTATTTCCCTAACAGCATTCACCACTCTTCATGGTGAACTTCAAATTGTGAACCAGTCTTTCTGGCCCTACCTTAACTCTATTTTCTCTGGGTTTTATTACAATAATGTCTTTAATTTTTCTTAAAACCAATAGATAACTGAGACTACTCTGTGTCTATCTCTTTCCCTCTGACTAATTTCACTCAGCATAAAAGATTCCATGTACATCAATATATAGAAAAATTCCATGACTTCATCTCTCCTGAAGGCTGCATAATATTCCATTGTGTATATGTACCACAGTTTCTTTAGCCATTCAGTTGATGAAGGGTATCTTGGTTGTTTCCAAGTCTAGCTATTGTAAATAGTGCTGTAATAAATATAGGTGTGAGGAAGGGATTTTTGAATTGTAATTTTGTGTTTCTAGGGTATATCCCTAGAAGTGAGTGGTATAGCTGGATCGTATGTGAACTCAATTTCCAATTTTTTGAAAAATCTCCATATTGTTTTCCATAAAGGCTGGACTAGATGGCATTCCCACCAGCAGTGAATAAGAGTTCCTTTCTCTACACATACCCTCCAGCACTTGTTTGTTCTTGTTCTTTGTGATGTGTGCCAGTCTCTGTGATGTGAGATGGTACATCATTGTTGCTTTGATTTGCATCTCCCTGATGATTAGTGATGGGGAACATTTTTTCATGTGTGTTTTGGCTATTTGTATTTCTTCTTTGAGGAAGTGTCTGTTCATTTCTTCTCCCCAAGGTGGGTATTCTATTTATGACTGAAACCAACTACAATCATGCTTGTAATTATGGTACTTAAATAAAGATTTTATAAAAGAAAAAAACAACAAAACAAATAAAAAAGAAAGCAACATGGTGATGCACCTGTCTTTCCTCCCTCACAACAATGGTGGTGGGAACCATTATATTTGCACTTTCTAGTTGAAAACCTGCTGTTGTTACTCCATAAGCATTTCTTTGAAGGAAGAAGTAATTTTGCTCATGCAGGCATGTAAGTTCAGTAACCTTTAATTTAGCTAAACTTGATCAGTCATCACTTTCTCCTTTCTTTTCTGAGGTTCAATATTTGATATTTCTGTTTTCTAAGTTAGACTGTCTCCTCAAACCAACAATCAAAATAGGTGTTCAACTGAAGATAGCAACTTCACATTTGAGTATTAGTTTTCAAGAAAATGAACATTTATAAAGGTTAAAATTAATCATCTTCATGGAACATGGTATATTAGAAAGGCTGGCAATAATTTGTAAAAGTAACTTGCAACTTTGCATAAGCTACAATAGATATTTCAAGGAAGCAATGTCTCTCTTACTTATAGTGGTCCATGTAACGCCCATCTTAGAATATCTATAGGATACGCTAAATTGCTGTTCTTAGTTGTCAATTGCAGAGAGTCTTACTATGTTTTAGATTGTCCCAGAATCTGCAATTCCAGTGAGCTCTTGTAGGTGAATAACTCACAGTCAAGTTGTTAAAGCAAGTTTCTGACAAGCATAATATAATTCTCTGAGTCAGTGTGCATTCAAGTAATGCAACATATTCTAAAGTCCTCTAACATTTAGAAATTTATGTTTTCAATAATGGTTTATATGATAGTTCTGCAATAACTTTGGTGTTAATATTGAGCTACTATGGGGAATATTGAGGTACTATTTTATTTTCTATAAATCCTGTTACTTAGTACACCAAGATAAAGGATAATACTGTTAAGTAATAACATTAAACATTCATGTTTATAAAAACTTCTGGAATATGATTTTCCTAACAAATATGTATACCACCAACGGAATACTTTCAATATATGAGTTGAAATAGAAATTTCAAATTTTCACTAAAAATATTTTCCAGTTAAAACATCCCATTCATGCATCCATGTGTTGGCATCTACAAGAGTAATAAAAGATTAGTTGTTTTATTACTTATTAAAATAAACTATGCCCTCATGTTATAGAAATGTGTGAACTACCAAGATAGTCTTAATTTTTATAATGTACATTTATAAAACAGTACAAATTATGGAACATAAAATATATATATTAATGATACAAGATTGTAAAACTGAAATACAGTTGTCTTAATAGAATTAGTTAATTTCATGTCTTTATCACTTGGGTAGAAGTTTGGATTGTTTTTATTTACTTACCTCTTAGGTCCTTGGATTCTATTTTTATGTGTTTTAAAATATGTTTAATTGAAGTTGTTACCCCCATCCCCCATTCTTCCTGTATAATCTTACCTGATGATAAGACCTGCCCATTTCTGGAAGGGGTCTTTGATAGGCAAAAAAGGGATTGCCTCATGGGCAGGAAGGGGTTTGATTGAAGGATTCAGAGAGATTCAGCAAGAGAGATGGAGCGAGAAACAGGATCAGGGAAAAGACAGGCTTGAATGCAGGGCTAATCATGGAGATGGCTTGAAAGGTTTTAAAGCTTAGGAGCCATATGTGGTGGCTAGGGCCTGAATAAAGCTGATGTCTCCTGAAACCTGGTTGCTATGAGTCTTTTCCTTGTGGCTACCCCTGAACCCTCAGTCATGCTGGCTGAAGGGGGTTGTAGATGCATGGCCTGGGCCTGCAGAGAAAGGCCTCACCCTCCATCCAGCGCTCAATAATTAATCTGTTATTCAATAGAAGTCATTTGAAATCTACATTTTGGCTGTGTATTCCTAAAAATTAGCATGTGAATCTGCTACATTAGATTCACCACTGTCAGTCAAATACTATGCTTCACCTCACAGCTATCGTTGGACCCAAACAGGATCTCAACTCTTTTGGCCAAGGCTCCAGTCTACTTGGCTGACTGTCTTCCCTAGTATATACATTTAAAATGTTGTTTATTGTATAAGGAAAGTTTGTGTAAAGTTCATATGATCAGATGTTAACCAAATATATCCTAATTTTTTAAATTCAGTTTTCTGTAATTGTCAAATACAAATGTGACAGAGGCAGGAAATAAGGAATTGAGATAATTTACATTTACATGATTTCAGAGTGAAAATTTAGAGGGATCTAATACCATAACAACAGTTTAACTTTGTTGTGAAATGATGCATCATCACTTAGAGATTTCTGAATCAAGATAATTTTTTTTTTTGTGGTTTTTGGGTCATACCCAGCAGTGCTCAGGGGTTACTCCTGGTAAATGCTCAGAAATTGCTCCTGGCAGGCATGGGGGACCATATGGGACGCCGGGATTCGAAGTGATGACCTTCTTTATGAAAGGCAAACGCCTTACCTTCCATGCTGTCTCTCTGGCCCCAAACATTTCTTAGCCTGTTTTTTTTTTTTTTTTGAGTTTTTTTGGGTCACACCCATTTGATGCTCAGGGGTTACTCCTGGTAAATGCTCAGAAATTGACATTGGCTTGTGGGGACTATATGGGGTGCCGGATGATCGAACCACGGTCACGATCTTTTCTTGGCTAGTGCTTGCAAGGCCAGACACCTTACCTCTAGCGCCACCTCGCCAGCCCCAAGATAAAATTTAAAATAATTTCATGGATTAAAACTACTTTAATAATCCATTTAAAATTTTTGCCATTTAAAATAAAAAGCTTAAAATGAATGCAGTCGTGTTCAATTTTTAATATAAAATTTGAGCTATAGTTGCCAGGAATACTTTGAGTTTTTATAAATGTATTACATACATATGAATTTACTTTGAATAAGCCATGTTATGTTTGGAAATTCAAATTTAGATTCGTGAATGTTCTGAAAATTGCTGAATGGTAAAATATAAGCTTGATTTATAAATGCTGTAGATAAAATGTTATGAAAGTATACATATATTTGATGCAATTATGCGAGTTCAATAAAATATGTTTTAAAATATATCTATTTCTAGCACAATGTGCTCAGACGTTTCCTTGTTAATTCTTAATTATGGTGTGACATAAAATTCATTACAACAGACACCATATGTAAAAGTCATTAAGTGCATCTGCTTGGTTAATTTGAGAAGGAAGTTACAAAATACATGTGAAATTAGAGTAAGTAGAGTTCATAATACTCTCGATTATTACTTTTTCTAAACACAGATGGGGTAACACTTTTTAGGAATAGCTGTATTTAGCCTTACAAGTCTATAAAATATAAATCTTGCTATTTTTGTTTTATTTAAGAGGATACAATTTTCTAGTCTCTGCAGATCAGAAACAATCAAATTGAATTTAATATGAAATCATTGAAAAACATATTTATGTATTTATCAAAGAAATTTTTGGTAGATAAAAATAGAAAGTATCTACCTATTTTAGTATTGTACTCCATTATATAAATTGTCAGAAAATAGAAATATCACTAAATAATTTAGTGTAGGTGAGTGTCACATTGTTTTCAACTAAGGAGTCCAGTCATGTTGTCCAAAATCATGATGCTTGTTTATACAAGACCAGAGAAATAATAAAGATACAAGGCAGAAAAATAATTATTTTTCTATTCATAGAGGTTATCTTGACTTTGTTTTTTAAAGTTGAGCAGCATATAATTGCATAAAATAAAATTATCATATTATTGTACAGATTACTGACAATGCAATCGATAGTATCTTAAAAAGATAACCATCATGCTCAACAAAATAAAAATTTGAACATTAGTTCTTCACTTAGAACTAATGATCCATTCTTATTTTATTTCTATTGGTAAAGAATAATGAATATACAATAATAAACAGGAAGATGTGGGTATAGGTAGTTAGATATTGTATATTTTTTCTTCAGCAAACCACTGATGATTGCCACGCTCAAGAAGCTGCATGAAAATGCATTGAAGCACTCTCATATCATCCATATCTCTCTACATGTTGCACTTATTCAAAACTATTTTTGCACATATTTCTAATTCTTTGAGACAGAATGAATGATATACATTGGAAGAGCAATTTCTAACTCAAATCTTTCATATCATGCACACACCCACACATACACAGCATTGGGGAGAAGCATCTATGTTGCAGAGGGGAATCAGCACACAGCAGGCTAGGGCAGTGTGAGGTGGGGAAACCTGTCCTTGGAGCAAATTGTATTCATTCACCTTGGTCCAAACTTAGTGGCACCTTCAGAGAAGAATAAAGAATAAGGTACCAAAGATTGCCACAATATATCTGCCATCTTGAATCAAATCTAAACTTTTCTAGAAATAATTTCTATATCTGTGTAAGGTGAGGTTACTATAGTGAGAAAAAATTATTCTCAAAGTATGAAAATGATCAACTTAAAATGTATATCAGAATTAGAAAGTTATAAAAATAGATGAATTATTCATTTCTAATCAATATATTTGTATCACATATTTTTTCTTTTTACATAACTAAGTATACTACTAAAACTATGGCAGAGACAAAAATGATTTCTCAGTAGAGTCCTTTTTGCCTTGCTCTTTTTGTTTTGTTTTGTTTTGTTTTGGGGACACACCCAGCAATGGTCAGGGCTTACTCCTGGCTCTGCACTTAGGAATTAGTCCAGAGATCAAACCTAGGCTGCCAAACTCCTAGCTGCTACAACATTGCTCTCCACACCTGTAATGCTTTTTAAAGCAGTATTTAATAAAATATGTATCTTCTTCTTAAGTTTTTATAAACATAAACTACTTAGGTTATGCAATTCTGAATACCTATTTAGAGAAACTATTCTATGTGATCATGTAAATTCAGTGTGATTAGGTATTTTAAATGGACACTTGATGATAATCAAGGTAAGTGAATTGGAATAATTGAAATTATTTTTACTCAGGGATTAAAGTGCAGAAATGGCTATGTTGAGAAAATGTGCTATTTTATTTTCAAAGACAAATAATTGAGTGTTTATACAGTACAAGATCACTTAGTAAATATTTAAAATAATGTAAGACTTAGATATGTTCTACAGTTTAGATTGCTTAATAACCACCCTACATATCTCTTGCCTATTTATCTTCTTGTTCATGCATGTCTTTCACTTTGCTTTGGTGGGCCATACCCTTGCCATATCCGTGAGTTTTTGGAGTCTAATACCTGAGTCTCTACTGGGGGCCCTGTCTCAGAAGTGCTCATGGGATAAAATAGTGCTGGGAATCAAATTCAAGCTTCTAGCATATAAAATTGTAAAGATACATGGAGTCATTTCCCTGGACCATTCTTTACCAAGTTTTGATGTAGAATAGCATGGGGCGATATTACTGACTTAGGAGCTATACTTCATGGTGCCTTGTACTCAGCACTGTGTTTAGGGGTTGCTTCAGAATCATAGAGTGGCAGGGATTGGACCTAAGGCTCTGGCATGCAAAAAATACACTGTAGCATTTTGGGTTATCTAGAAAAGGGCTTTTAAATACACATTACCCAAGAAAGTTTTATTCCATCAGTTGTGGTAACTATGAAATCCCTAATAAATTGACTGAAACACCTCCAAGTCAAATCTCTACTAGATTTTCTTCTAGATACTTCTAAATATTTGAGCATTAAGCCAGGACTTGACTTTAGTGATCACTTTTCAACTATATATTTCTAAGAAAGTCACCTCTAAAAAGCAGAGCCATTTACTTCCTATCAATAATCTCAACAGATATTAAAGGTTGATCTGAAAGGAACATACATTATACAAATGCATTTATTTTTGCTTTGAGTTTAGGTCTATTTTCTGGCAACTATTTTTGCAAACCTGTTTACATAAAGACATTTCCAATCTATTTAGAAACTAATGTTGTCAAAACATAGAATTAATTCTTATATGGAAATCAGGGTAAGGTATATGCAATGCTTCTCCTTAACATATTGTAAAAAATCATAAAGTGGTTTAGAAAAACGGTTTTCCTTCTGAGCTAAAGAGAGATTAGTGTGGCTTGGCTTCAAATATATAAAGGACTGTTTCCCCACCAAACACTGCCTGGGTGCAGAATATGCTGTCTGCTTTTTTACTGGTGATCACATTCCTCTATTTAGAGTTAAGAAAGCACATTTACCGTGTCTGAGAAACGGTAAAACTTCTCCAATGCAAAAGCTTCCGTCTGTGGGAAGTAATGTGAACCAAGATGGATTGAGAAACCAGAGAATCAAATCATTTATGATAAAATATAAATACACAATAGGTTCTTAATGTACATATCATTTTAACACAAATATGAATCAATTAATAGTCTTTTTACATATTCAAGGTATCCAACCCAAAGCATAAATTAAAAAGTAGGATTTTTCCTATGCTAAATCTTAAATACAATATAATATTCCTGAGTAGTCCAAGTAGGAATTAATAAATAATATAAAGTTCTTGCAGTTATGTATTATCCTAGAGCACTTATTACCAAGAAAACTAATCTTTCTGTCTTTCCATAAGCTAAAGAAAAAATTTTTTATCTTTATATTAATATATTTGGTTAAAATTACTAGAGAAGAATGCCATTTTGAAAAAGGAGAAACCATAACTGAACATTTAATACACAGTCTATTGCATTATCAATTTTAATATGTGATCTCTAAAAAACAACTGTTTGAAATCTAGGCTTCATTGCCAGAATATTCTCATTTTCAAGGTTAGAGCACAATGTTTGTACTACTAAAATGTGTAGAAAGGCAAACAAGATAAAAATATGGGAAGAAATAAAAACTTCAATCAGAGACAGAAATAAGTATAATCTTACTTTTGATGATTGATATTCAAAAGGAAAAATAGTCTTTATCAGCACAAACAGGTAAAAAAAAAAGAAATAACTTGAAGTCAATAAAGCAGAGTATTTAAGTGAGGAGAGGATTTTAGCCAGTGTTAGATTTAGGACAGATAAGGAGAACATAGACTCAGTAGAAAGAAAGAGAAGCAGTAAAGGGCAGCTTAAGGAAGAATAAAAAGTATACAAAATAGAATCAAGTGAGGTGAGTCAGGTGGCATGAAAGAGTTAAAGTTAATTTTTCTATGCAGAGACCTAATGTCTGAAATATGCTTTTATTCTCATAAAAATTGATTAAGTGCAAGCTCTAGTATTGTTTTTGGTTTAATGTATTGCCTGATATATCAGAAAGCTAATATTCCTCTCATGCTACAGTGAATTTTGTAATTAGCAGATTGGTTATTAACGGATGATAATTTTGACTGGTAATCAGTCAATTAGATGTGACTTAATAAGTTGGAGCTTTAGAGTATATGCATTAGTAAATAGGCTTAATTAATTTTGTTATGGTGGCTTATCACTTTAAAAGTTCTTTATGAATATTATAAATTTGGATAATTTACTCAGAAACCATAAGGGATCTATAAAAGAAATAAAATCCAATATAAATTCTTAAAAGTACACATTATACCAGACTACTATTTTAAGATTTATAACAATGCATACTTATATTTATATCAATAAATTATTTCTGAAAAATAGAAATTCTCTCATAACAAAACATAAAAATAAACAATATTACAACTCAATAAAGAGGTATAACCTTATACTGTATATTCAAGTTCAACAACTTCCAATGATCGCCCTATATGTTCTTAACAAAATTTCTCCCAGGAAGAATGAGGACAAACATTCTCCCATTGTGTTTCTCATGGTGGTTAAGAAGAACTGTCTAAACATGAAGTTATGTTACAAAAGAGAACACCTAGTTTTCCATGAATTCTAATGTATTGTAAATGTAATGTATTATAAAGTAGTGTCAATAAATATGTAAAGTTTTTTAATTATGTAAAGTTTTATGAAAACAAAGAAATGTGCTTCCCTACTGCACAACTTTCCTAGTTACCTTTGAGGATTGATGTGAATTAAAATAATTAAAATACTCTGAAATTTCAAGTAAGCAGTGATATATTGGGTTTATTACAGTCAAGACAATAGCATCCTTCCAGGAAGCAATTGGAAAAAAATTGATAAAAATCTCAGGCCATGGGGCCAGGTGGTGGCGCTACAGGTAAGGTGCCTGCCTTGCCTGCACTAGCCTAGGAGAGACCATGGTTCAATCCCCCGGTGTCCCATTATGGTCCCCCAAGCCAGGAGTGACTTGTGAGTGCATAGTCAGGAGTAACCCCTGAGCGTCACTGGGTGTGGCCCTAAAACAAAACAAAACAAAACAAAACAAAAAACAGAAAAAAACTCAGGCCATAACACAAGAAGTGTAACATGTAGATAGATGGGGTTTCATCCAAAAACATATTTAAGCTACAATTGGATAAAAAAAAAATCAAAGGATTCTTCTATCATATAGTACCTAAGTCTACATTTTATCCTGAGCCTGAAGCAACCAACTAACTTTCTTGGGAAATATGTTTCATTGTTTACTTACTTTATTCTTTCTCTTCCGTCGAAATCTCAGAAGTTCTTTATGTTGTCTTGAAACAAAATTTACAGCTGCATATTCGAGAAGTGCTGAAAACACAAAAAGGAGGCAGACGGCCATCCAAATGTCAATAGCTTTGACATAAGAAACCTAGATGAAAAAGAAAAGGAGAGATTGAGTCAGTTGACTCAGACTGACTTTCATTAGAAATAAAACAGGGGGCCCGGGAGATAGCATGGAGGTAAGGCGTTTGCCTTTTATGCAAAAGGTCATCGGTTCGAATCCCGGTGTCCCATATGGTCCTCTGTGCCTGCCAGGAGCAATTTCTGAGCATGGAGCCAGGAGTAACCCCTGAGCACTGCCGGGAGTGACCCAAAAACAAAAAACAAAAAACAAAAAAAACAACAAAAAGAAATAAAACAGATATCTAATCCAAATTACAACATCATACATATGCCAGTTTGGCGGAAAATGAACTGACACCATATTTTTTGCCTACTTAAATTTTCTCAGAAATTAATTCTCCAAGTTTTATAAATACACTAGAAATTAAAATGTGTCCTTTTTCTATTATTTTCAAATTGGGCAGTAACCCAAACATATAAGAAAAAAAAAGAGGGGGCCAGGCGGTGGCGCTGGAGGTAAGGTGCCTGCGCTAACCTAGGACGGACCTCGGTTCGATCCCCGGTTCCCCATATGGTCCCCCGTGCCTGCCAGGAGCGACTTCTGAGCAAATAGCCAGGAGTAACCCCTGAGTGTCACCAGGTGTGGCCCAAACACCAAAAAAAAAAAAAAAAAAAGAAAAGAAAAAAAAAGAAACAAAATGTAATTTTAACATAATATTGAAAAAATAATAAGCAACATTAAGATGTAAAAAATCTTGTTAAATTTTTGTTTCATTAGTTTCATTGAACTCTTGTTTTCAACTAAGTCTATACTTATAGATATGTTGTGAGGGTAGTAAAAAGGAGTTCCATGTTCTCAGCTTTTGAATTACTTTTCAAAAGTAATTTCTTTCCCTTTTTCTTTCTCAGGTTCTCAGGGAATTTCTTTCCCTTTTTCTTTCTCAGGTTCCTCCTCTCCTCTGCCAATCTGTATGTTCTTTTCCCTGAAAGATATTTTCTCTCTTAACAATTTGGAGGGTGGGGGAGAAAAAAAAGGGAGGACTGGGACAAAAGAAAGGAAGGAGGAAAAAACAAAAAGAGGAAAACAAGAGTGAAGTGACAGAAAGGAGGAGGAAGTGGGTGACAGAGACAGATAGAGAATATGAACTGAGAATGCACATGACAAGTTGAGAAGTAAGTGGGCTGATTGCAAAACAGAGAAAGTGTGATGTACATGGAATCTTACGCTGAGTGAAATAAGTCAGAGGGAGAGAGATTGACACAGAATAGTCTCACTCATCTATGAGTTTTTAAAAAAATAAAAGACATTTTTGTAATTATTCTCAGAGACAAAAGAGAGAAGGGCTGGAAGTTTCCAGCTCAGAACATGAAGCTCACCACAAGAGTGATGAGTGCAGTTAGAGAATTAGTTATACTGAGAACTAACATAACAATGTGAATGAATGAGGGAAGTAGAATGCCTAGAGCACAGAGTTGGGGTGGGGAAGAGGGACATTTAGGAAATTGGTAATGGGAATGTTGCACTGGTGAAGGGGGGTATTCTTTACATAACTGAAATCCAATTACAATCATATTTATAATCAAGGTATTTAAATGAATATTTAAAAATTAAAAAATGAAAAGATAAAAAAAATAAAAAATAGCAGAGAAAGTGCCTTAAAGGAACAGATGAGAACTTATCAGATTCAATGCAAGGGTAAATAGTCAAAAAAGAGGATAAACCCTCCTACATTCCAGTCAGTTGTAGAGGAGGGTTTTTCCCAAACAAGCCTCATTGGGATGTGAGTCTCTTGATAGGATATTATCAAGAGGAAGACCAATGGGGATTTTTGATGGCTTTATTCTCCTCTGGACTTTTAGATTCTCTTGAAGCTCTCATTTTCTGACGGGGTTGACCTTTAGGTAGTGCCTCATCTCCATTACTACAGAAGTCAGTATTTGCATTTCAAAGACATCTGTTCTTCGTCTACTTCTGGACTGATGACTAGGCCACTTTTTCGTGGTTTATTTCCTAAGAAAATTCACTACTAGCCCACTCCATCACTCTACCTGTAACCCAACCAGAGAATGTTGTTATTATAAAGTATGTTTTTCTTTTTTCTTTATTTTATTCTTAATATTTAGCGGAACTGGTTATGTCTATGTTAAGTCCACAGAAATTCGACTCAAATTTAGATTGTGGTTTAAAAAGGTGGGTCACTACTCAGGGGAGTGTTCCAGTTGAAAGAACAGTAAATAAAGTAAAGAAATTTTTTCTCTCAAATTTTTCTAGTAGGTTCCTTAAGTTTCAGGCTAAATTTTACCCAAGTATGGCTCAGAATTCCATGGAACTTGAATTTATCCAAACATGTTGTGTTATTATTGCTTATTTCTTGTTTTATTTGTTTAGACTATGAACTTTTTTAAGGGCAGATGGAAGTTTTTATTCACCACCCTAATAATGATTGGCACACATGTACATATTTGTGAAATGAATGGAGTGATAAATGAAAGTGCAAAATGTTAAAATCTAGGGAACAGTAAATCTTACCTGATGAATCACATAAAGATTAATTTCATAATGCATAAATGAATTTATGCTGCTCATACTTTGCTTTGGAGTCATTTTCTTGTCTTTTTTATTTTTTCTAAATTTATCTTTATTTAAATACCATGATTACAACATGATTATGGTTAGGTTTTAGTAATATAAAAGAACACCCCACTTCACCAGTGCAACATTCCCACCACCAATGCCCTCCATCTCCCTCACTTTCTTTTAAAAAAACCATCATCCCCTGTTCTGTCTCAAAGGTGTTTGCATATATATATTTCTGTTAATCGGAGTAAATCTTCATTGAGTAGAGTAATCTCCATTGTGCTTCATTGTATGCCAGTGTTTTGCAGGTACCTCTCTCTTTCAAGGCCTAGCCATTAATATCATCTGTTCTACAATCATGCCAGAAATTTCTAAACTGCTCAAAAAATGCACACAGACTAGGCATAACAAGACTTTCAAAGGAGCTGTCTCAAGCTACAAAACATTCCTGGAAAAAGCTGACTCATGTAACATGTATACATTCTGAATCTATAATGATGTGAATCGAAGTGATTAGATCAAAAATTTAACTTCCCAATTAATCCCATGAATCTTTTCCATGACAACAGATACATGCGAGTACCATTTGTGCCCGCCAGAATTTGCTCATTAAGTGTAGCTTCCAAATATTGGGCATTATCTTTATTACTATCCTTATCCATACCTTATTATCACTATCCTTAAATGTACCTTATCCTCCTCTTCAACGACCTTGATCAAGTTCAACTGTTTTGTCTTTTCAGCATAAAGAGAACTGGGAAAATTGAAAAATATCTAGAGCTAGTAATCTGGAAACAGAAATAACCATTATAAGGTACAAGTGGTAGGGCGTTTGCCTTGTACATGCTAGCCTAGGACCACAGTTCGATCCCCCAGCTTCTCATATGGACCCCCAATCCAGGAGCAATTTCTGAGTGCATAGTCAGGAGTAATCCCAGAGAGTCACTGGGTGTGGCACACACACACATACACACACACAAACACACACACACACACACACACACACACACACACACACACAAACCAAAACTAAACTAAAAAAAGAAATAACCATTGAAGGGCCAAAGAGATAGTCCATGTGTTAAGGTACTTTTCATGCATGCAGTTGACCCTGACTTCAGCCCTGGTTCTTGAGACTGGCAGAGGTGACTCTTGATCACCACTGGGGATGCTCTGCCCCAAGCCAAAACCATAAACAAACAGCAATAAGAAAACAAATATTGTAACTCCAACACAGTGTTACCAACTATTGACTTGTTACATATTCTCATTTGATTCACAAGACTCATCATTTTGCTTTTTGTCATCATTTGTAGAGTCACATTGCATTGTGTTCTGTCCTTCTGAACTACCTAATCAAGCCCATTGGCAGAAGGGCCTTTGCCTTGAAAAACATCAAAGAATTATAATATTTCCTCTCTTCTTGAATCTTTGTTGTCCTGGATTTCTGGAATCTATTTTTCTAATTTACTTTCTTCTGCTCTACCCTACTTGGTTTTACCCATCTATCCTCTTCTGAGCTCTTTAGGATGTGATCTGAGTCATCTTATATTCTTTCACTTTGCTTCTCACCTGTCAACCTGTTATCATAGAATATTTATCCTATGTGCTATGTAGATCCCTATACATCTCTATTTAATTCCTTGACCCCCCCTTCTTATTTGACAATAACTTTTGGATATCTCAAGTATCTCAAGCATAATCTTGATAAAAAAAAAGGAACTATGAATCTCTTCCCAGTATCCCTTAGTGAAATTTCCCCAAGTGGACAGCAAATTTCCCCAAGTATATACAGTTCTCTTTCTTCCCATTGAAAGGTTTCTCTGTTTTGTTTTACTTTTCTCCAAAATCTAGAAATTCCCTAATATCTCTTTTAAATTGATCTTTTATTTTTACTTTCATTCATTCTTAAACTTTTGATCACTTTCTGGGCCCTCCAATATATTGACCTAAAATACAATGCTGTATTTCTTAGTTCTTCAAACTTGTCTTTGACACAATCAGTGACCTTTTCGGAGATAGTTAACACCTGGTGGTGTTTGGGGCTATTTCAGAACCAATGCTTGGAGACTGCTCCAAATGTACTTGAAGGCTTATCTGATATTGGAGATAGAATCACACCTAAAATCACAAAATCATCTCTAAAATGAATTAAAATTGATTTTAATTTAAAAATGAGAGACTTAAAATTTATATTTTACTGACTCTCCTTTGCTTTAAACTTTTCATTTTTTTTATTAAATTCCCAACTATATGTTATGGGAGTCTAAAGCCCTTGATGATTGATTCTCAACTTACCTCTCTAACTACATTCATTTGTTGTCTTTTCCCCTTCAATCTTTATTACACAATCCTGATAGAATCAGGCTTTATTCTCATAGTCTCTGAAATGACTAAGATAGACAAAGATCCCATCCTTATAAAGGGACTAATGATCAAGTAATGAGAAAAAACCAACAATGAAACACCACCTCAACCAATGCAAGTGAAGAGAAGTAAAGAAGCTACAATAGGTAATAAGAAGAGAAATATTAAGTCAAGTAGGGTTAGGTCAGTTGGATGATGTCTAAAATGTATCTTTGAGGACGTGTTAATTGCCCTCTGAGGAACCTTTGTCTTCTGCTGTGACTCTGCTTTTCTCTCTGAAGAGTTCTTGGAAACTAAATGCAAATGACAAGCTCCATCCTGCCTCAGCAGCTTTGTACTACTTGTAGCTTCTATCTGGAACATTTTTTTTTTCAAAAACAAAACAAAAGAGTAATTGAGTTTCATCTAGGTCTTATAGTGAATGATCTGTAGTCAGATCTCAAAATCTTCAAAATAGGACAGATGTTTTTACCTTACTCTCCTGCCTTTTCATAGGAAGTTCAATCTATTTTCATTTAATTCCCATTTATTCTCATTTAATTCTCATTTATTCCCATTTATTCTCAATCTACCTAAGCTCACCTATTCCAACTTAAGCTTAGCAGGCCTTTACAAGGGGCAGCTAGCTAGCACTGCTCGAAATTCCATTTTAATTAATGACTTTATTTAAAGTACGTATCTTCTATTTTTTATTTGTTTTGTTTTTGGGCCACACGGGTGATGCTCAGGGGTTACTCCTGGCTATGTGCTCAGAAATCGCTCCTGGCTTGGGGGACCATATGGGACACTGGGGGATCGAACCGAGGTCTGTCCTAGGCTAGCTTGTGCAAGGCAGATGCCTTACCACTTGTACCACTGCTCCCAGCCCCAGTACCTTCAGAAAATTTGACTATAGTTAAAACAAAAATTAGTGAGTTCTTCTGGGTAAAGATTACTGTAACCTAATAGTTCATGTCCCAATAGTACAAGTACCCCTCCTAATTTAATTCATTTAACTTTTTTTTGATAGCCTGTAATATAAAGAGAACTGTGTCAGCTTTTAGAAATGCAAGGAAGAGTAAGATCCAAATTATTTATTAGCTTATGAGGAAAGACCGAATATATTGGCTTAAGAGGACAACTTCAATAAGATTAGTATTTGGTTCTGACTACCAACACATTTTAAGATTTCAGTGCAACATTTCAGGATAGATTCATAAAAATCCTTAAGAGCACACTGCACAGTAATTTTTGTTTTAACTATATTTAAAGTTTCTGATAATTGGTTTTAGAGTGCATAAATTTAACCACAATTCTACATTACTTAGGCTTTTGTCATCAACACATAAACCTTTTAATACACTAAAGAGGAATAGCTGTGTATATAAGCACACTATCATGTATATGTACATATATATTAAAGAAAGCCTTTACCTTAACAATTAATTAAAACAGGAAATTTAGTACTAAGATACATATTTTAAAGCCTTCTCTACATGTCAATTCTCATCTCATATCCAATTACCAACTTCCTAGCAGGTAATATTCCTCCACTTAAATATAATGAAGTGTCTCTGTGACAGGGCGACCATGGCATACCTTTCCATGTGCCAAGACCTAGGAAGATATCAGCTTGCCAACTTTCTTTTCAGTACATAGAGATGTGGTACATTTTTTGTGTCCATCTAAAAAATAATTTTGTGTAATTTAGTAAAGGAAGATACACATCCTATTCATAATTATATGTTCTACTTTTAACATTCTAATTAGAAAATAGGGAAATTGTGATATGTTGTGTCTTAAATTATATACCATATTTTTGTACCATAAGACACACTCCCCAGAACCACAAAGTTCATCTTATGGAGCAAATACTGTCTGGAGCTGAAGCCTCAGTGCAGGGGAGGAGAGTATCTAAAAATTGTGTGTCTTCTAGCTAGGCATGTCTTATAGAGCAAAAAATACAGTATTTGTATAAATATATATGTATATATATGTATATCTAAACACATATATTCACACACAAATGATTGTATTCTTATGAGTCATTGTGGTTATAACAATTTTTAATCAAGTCACTTTGGCCTTGAGAAATTGCCAAGTTCAGATATCGCTTAGAACAAATTTTTCTACACCAACTCCTTATACAAGGATGAGGGAGTCCAATCTTGTCTAGGACTTGCTAATTTTCTCAAATTAAAATCGGCTAAGGGGCTCTTTCAATGTAAGGTCAAAGTTGATTCAAGTCAACACTGAGAAGTTACCACAAAATATGAGTCAAAGAAAATCACTGAATCACTAATTTCATCAAGATGGCAGAGAAAGACAGAGAGAGAAAGAGAGAGAGAAGAGGAGGAGAGGAGAGGTGAGAAAGAGAGAGAGGAGAGAAAGAGCAAGGGAGAGAAAGAGAGAGAGAGGGAGAGAGAGAGAATTGAATGCATATGATTCCCTGAGCACTGTCAGAGGTGATTTTAAGAACAGATCTAGGAATGTTGCACTGGTGAAGGGGGGTGTTCCTTACATGACTGAAACTTAATCACAATCATATTTGTAATCAAGATGCTTAAATAAAGATATTATAAAAAAAAGAACAGATCTAGGAAAAGCTCATTTGCACCATCAGGTATGGCTCCCTCCACCAAAAAAAAAAAAATTAATTAAAACAAAAAGAAGCTAGAACAAAAAGGTTGCAACTCCACAGTAGAGGGAACTGTAATTTTCCTCCTATCCCTTTCATTAAACTAGGCCATCTCATTCATCCATCTGCCTGTTCCCATGAAAACCTCTTGATTTAGTGTTTTGATTCAAATAACAGATGAGTTGCCTATGTCTCATACAGTTACTTTCCTGCTAACATTTATAATTTTTATATTTTTCCATTGGCTTTATGGATTGCTAGGAATTCAGATTTACATTTCAATGTTATTCTTATTATCACCACCATTGTTATTATTATTTTAATTTTTAGGCTACACTCAGTTTGGTCAATGGTTACTCCTGGATCTGTGCTCAGGAATCACTTCTGGCAGTATTTGAGAGACCATATAGGATGCCGGGAATCAAACTGAGGTCAGTTCCCTGCAAGATGAGCACCCTATCTACTGAACATATGTTGTTGCTCCTAATTCCACTTCCAATGTTTCAATGTCTTCCCATCTCCAAAGGACCATTCTTCTTATTTATATTTCCTCTGTTAATCAATATAATTTTCATCAAGTCTAATAAATAGTTTTTTTGTACTTGCCAGTTTTATTTATTTTTTTATTTTGAATTTTTTTAATTTTATTTTTTGGGGCCACATCTCATAATGCTCAGGGTTACAACTGGATTTGAACTCAGAAATCATTCCTGGTCTGCTCAGGGGACGGTCTGGGAAGCCAGGGATCAAACTTGGATTGGCTGTATGCAAGGCAAAATCCCTACCCTCTGTGCTTTTGCTCCAGCCCTAATTTTTTTAATAATCCATATATGAATGAGAATACAGGGACATCATGTTTTTCTTGTAAATTTTAAATAAAATTCATTTTAATAGAATTATTGAGTAGCAACAATTTTGGAAAGCACATTAGATGAGCTATTTTAAATAGACAACCACATGTGGTATCTGTGAATTCTTTCAAGGTATATTCTTTTATCTTGGCCATTACATAAACTAAGTCATAGAAGCCAGAGCATCCCTAAGGTCATATATTATCCTAAACTTCAGCCCATGAAAGATAAACTGTAATGTGTTATAATAAGTGTTAATCCAAGCTACAGTTAAGTTCCGTTTCTAGAAACAGAATCTGGAATAGCAACTCAGAAGTGACAAAAGCTTAAATTTTTATTAAAATTATTATAAAATTTTGGTTCTTGGATTACACCAACTGTGGTCATGGATACTAACCATCTGTAGTTAGGGACTTTACTTGGTAGGACTTGGGGGAACATATGTGGTACCATGATGCCAAGCTCAATTGTGTGCAAGGTTTCTTACTGTATTCTCTCTCATTCTCTCTCTCTCTCTCTCTCTCTCTCTCTCTCTCTCACACACACACACACACACACACATGCACACACACAGTTTCCTCTCAGCCAGCAAAGTTTAAATTTAAGGAAAATTAATTGTTTAAAATGTAAGTAATTAATTAAACCTGAAGCTGGAGTCTGAATCATAAAATCTTGTGTTGACCTATGTAGTCACTTCTCTAAGAGAAATATTCTAGGAAGCACGTGGCAGTGAATATTGTTAATTCTTTCCCAAACACTCCTTTTATTTGAGAGAAAGATTTAACAAGCATTATACCACACTGCTTTTGATTAGGTTTACAGCCCTAAACCTACTAGGTGGATTTTCTTTTCCTTTGATGACAATAAATCATTTTGGATTCTCCCTATTCCTAAAACTTGCTAAGCAAATTGTGATGAGTAATGCTAACTGTGAAATGCCTAAGCTATTCAAATGAACAGCTAAATTCTTTTTCTCTGCAACAAGCTAATTATTGTCATGCTCATATTGCAGTGCTTTTTCTCTAGGGATTTATTTCAAAACACATAAAATCTATGTTAATCCTTGGTTCCAAACTGTAGTATACTTGAGTCCAACATTTTTTTTAATTTACTGAGTATAATGTATTTATGTCTAACATTTCCCCCTAATTTTGCACATTGCACTGTGAAAAATAAAAATTAGGACAAGATCACTTTGAGCTTCATTCAGTACAGCCTAAAGCTAGCGAGAGAAATAGAAATCACAATCAAGGAAGAGAATACAAAGCTTTCAAAATAGGTATTGATGTGGAATCACGTTGGTAAGGAACTGGCTAGAAGATTGTGTGGATTGAAAGGCAATGAATCTCAGAGCCTGAAACAAAATAAACGTTGAGATTTATACTCTGAAGGATACTCACAAGAGCTGAGGTCCACTGTATTCTTCCTGATTATGATACTCAAAACCCTAGTAAATAAATAAATGATGCTTCAGGCATATTTATTTCCCACATGGATGTTCTGTTTTAAATGAAATGTTCAGTGAATTATTATAATGGTGCAGCTGTATTATTTCCAGAAGTCTGAACATGACCAAATGCCTCGAATATCAGATTTCAGAACAAGTGCAATTAGGAAGGTAAAGGGATTTTTCTGAGTTCACCCTGTTATTTCTGGCATTTGCTCAGTTCTCTCCTATATGACCTGGCTTATAGTTAACACCTCGGTGAAACTGTCAAATCTAGACAGTGTTGAAAATGCATTTCAGAAGCCTGCTGTTAGCTAATAGTGTTTCTGAAGATACCTTGTGAACTACTTAAATTTGGACTATATTGTGACATATTGCTCCTCTGCATAATTGAGCTAAAGAGTTTGTTTTTATAACATTCTCAACTCTATAATATAGGCCTATTGTTATTGCTTAAGACCTTTATAACTTCAAATAGGAATCAAAAGAAATATAATCCCCCTGTAAGAGACTTTTCAACACTGGCGTGGGACTAAATTGTTTCTTCCACAGGTGAAGGAGAAATTCCACCTCATTGTTTTGACATCTGAAGTTAAATCATCTCAAATGTGCATATATATAGCTTTTGCATAAAATTTAGTCTGATGCCAAAATAGTATACCATTTCAGATTCTTGTAAAACTCGGTGATTAGTTTATACATGTTTACCAACTTGTGTCATTAAATTTGGGATTTAATGCAGTGATTCTGCTTCTATGTCCACTTTAGATCACATGGTTAATCATTGCTTTATTGATTTATTAGTTTGAAGTATTATGGAATTTCAGAATTTATCTAAGACCATTATATAAAAATCTACTTTTCTAAACACCAGAAAACTCCAAAGCCAGTCCACCATCCAAGCACCCATATCCTCAATTCTCCTTTACAACTTCCCTTTTACAACTAGTAGTTACCATAGCTTACACCTAATCTATAAATTGATTTTTCCCTAGCTTTGATTTAATTATTTATGAATTACATGTACATGCTCCTATTCAGTAATTGTCACTTTCTAATGTATTTCATTTAGCCAAGAACTTTAAAGTCTAACCTTTTTCTCCCAGAAGGTATAACTTCATTTTTATTTTCTTGAATATTGCAACTTGCATATTCAGTAATCTATTGATATACATGTATACCACTTTCAAATTTACTCTATGAATAAATCATATATATAAATATATATAAAGATATATATAAAGATATATTTATATATATAAATAAAAACATTCTTTTAAATTTGTTTTCATGACCTTCAGGATAGAATATGGGATTTTTTTTATTTTTCCAGTTATCAGGTGATTCTTTTTTCTTTTTTTATATATATATATAATTTTTATTTTAATCATATTGGCTTACATGTTTTTGACAATCATATTTTAGGTACAAATTAACATAAAATCGGGGGAACTCCCATCACCAAATTGTCCTCCCTCCACCTCCTTCCCATCCTACTTTCCATATCCTCTTCCCTAACCCCCGAGGTTGCTAAAGCAAGTGATCCTCCTTGTGTCTAGCTTACTACTTAGTGGTCTTACACCTGTTTGGTCTTGGTTACCCTCTTTTTCCCCCCTAATTGGGAGGCGGGAATAGTTAGTTCAAGTTATGTGGTTTTGTTTGAAAAAGAAAAAAATTAATAACCTGGAGAGAGAGGGAAAAATAAAAGAGAAAAAAGATAAATAAAATAAAGAAATAAAGGGATTAAATACTCCGGGAATCGGTTGTCCTTGGTTTGAGAAACAAATAAAGTATCTAGTGAGCATTCCAAATTAAAAAAAAAAAAGAAGTACTGTATAAAGGTCATAGTTTTGGGATAGAAATATGGCAGTACACATAAGAAAAGAAAAGAAGAAAATAAGTAAATATAGAGATATCCACTTCGATAGCCATACCACAATAATGAGATCAACAAAAGATAGATAAGCAAATAATAATAGTAAAAAAAAAAGATAATTCTGTGCTTGCTTTTTTTTTCCCCTCCTGAAGATGCACAGTAAATATTGGGGTCATTCCTTTGCCTAAGAGATACAGGATTTCTCCACCCTTGCCATATATTGTCACGGGATTGACTATAGACTTCTTTCAGGTTCATTTACTCTCCCCTTGGTGCTTCTGTATGTGAGATTTCTGCTGTATCCTGGGTGATAAAATCAGACCTCTGTATCTGGAGGTCTTGGCATTTACACGAGTCAAGGAGTTGAACTTCTGCTTATGTTTTTCTGTGTGGTTCTAGAAGTTCTGTTCCCTTAGTGTCGTTTTAATCCATCTTCTGTGATTGGCAGACCTGGTCTTTGTGCTGGTCCTAGGAAGGGGCCTGGGATAGCGTCTTTCTTATAGTAGTTCCGATTTTTAGTTTTGAAAGAATTGCTACAATGTACTGTTTTCTGTACAGGCACCAATTTACAGGGTTCTTTCCTTTCTCTACAACTGTTTCTGATTTTTTAATGGAGCCATTTTGCATGTATCAATTGACATATCACTGTGGTTTAGATTTGCATATTCTTGGTTAGGAGCTTTATTTCATGGATCTATTGACCATCTCTATATTTTTTGGACAAGTGCTTATAAAGGTCTTTTTATCCAAATTTTGATTCCATTACTTGCTTTTTCTTGTCCTTGAGTTGTGTCAGTTCTTTATCAATTTTGGATATAAGGGAGATGTAAGGATGTAAGGAGATTATATGCAAATAACTTGTCTAACGGGCTAAGTTACAATTTTGTTTTGTAACCTAACACTTTTGCTGTAAAAGTAGCTTCTTTTTCTGTAAAAGAATGCTATTGTTCATTGGAATTCCATCTTCTCACTCTTGTTTTCCTTGACATTACCTTAGAGTTAAGTCTCCAAGTACATCTCTGATGCTCAGATCATGAACCATGCCAATTGCTTTTTTAGATTATTTTATTTTTTAATTTAATAATTTATATCAAGGTGATTTTTGAAATTAGGCTTTCAGATGTAAACTCGTTTATTTCTGGGCCTTCTATTCCATTGGTCTATATGACTATTTTGTTCTAATATCATATTGTCAATTACTATTGTTTTGCAATAGTTTGTGGATTTTTTTAGTGGAGGAAATCTATAGATCTTTGTGAAGGAGTTGGAGAAGGGGTCAGATGCAAGATTCATTTCTATGTGAATTTGACAATTCAGTGCCAGTGCTTAGGCCTAGATTTCTTGGTCCTCCAGTGCTACTTGAAGCATTGCTCAGCTACCCAGGAATAAACTTGGGCCATGAGTATGTGACACATACACCATAGCCCTTTGAGGTATCTCCCCAATCCCATAATAAAGTTTGGAGTTAGACAACATGATGCTTACCTGTTTTAATGTAGAATAACCTATTATTTTTCAAATACTAATTTTCTTTTTCCTTACGCTGGCTTCACTCTTCTCTCTAAAACTCTCTCTTTACCTCTCTTTTATCCTGTCTTGCTTTTAAACTCTGGAATTCTTTCTTCTATAATATTGAATTTACTTATGTTTTCCTTGTTAGATTGGATTTTATCCCATGTGCCCTTCATACATACCATCTAGGATACAAATATCTAGGATATTGCAAATATGTTTAATATTTGGTGAAAAAAATTTGACCTCATTTAGTTTCTTTTATTTCTCTGTACTGTTTTACTTGGGAAATCATATAGTATGCCAGTTTTGAGCCAGGCTGGTCAGGTGCAAGGCAAGCACCATCCATGTTGCACTATCTCTTCAGCCCCTTAAGTGTGAGTTTTTTAAATTGCTTAGTCACCTGCAACATTTTGAAACTTTCTTATTTTTTAATTTCTTGTTTGCAATCAGCATACAGCAGTGGTGGGCAGAATAGGAGAAATCCATAGTCTTCTAATATTCCTTTCACTTTTCTCTCTCCCTACCTCCCCAGCTTAGTCTTACGAAGTATTTATTAGTATTGCTCTAAGTCCAGAGAAAGAAAAATTAGCTTGGCATTTTAAGATTGTTTCTTGATTATTTTTTGTTGATTACTTGTAAAATTCTTCTTTCCCCTTTCCTTTCTTTCCATGGCTGACCTTTGGGTGGAGTAACTGTCTCTATCCCTCCTGATTTCTAGTTTGGCTATGAAACTTGATATGATTTATGGAAGAAATAAAGAAATGAGAACATAAGTGATTGTATGCCAATTCTGAGCTAAAGCCCTGCATGTTCCTGCTTGTTCACTTGCTTTTACTCTTCTGTGGAATGAAAAAACATTCTACCTGTATATCTGCTGTTTACAGCTGAAGATTTGCAGAGTTCCCCATGTTTTCCCTTTTATAAATGTGGATACTGGTCCTATGTTTTCCAACTCACTCCATAGCTTAAGATACAGTTTACCTTAACTCAGTATTCAACCAAGCCTAAAAGAAACATTGGTAACTCATAGGCCTGTCAGTGATAATAAATGTGGTGAGTCATTGAGACTTGGGCATAATTATATAGAATAATTGCAACCTGTCTGCAATTAAATAGTTTTAAAGCCACACAACTCATGATATATTGTGTTGAGAACTAGTATTTAGATTTAATTGGAGTATAGATTCCTCTACCTTTGATATGCATATGTGTGTACTCATTTGCAAGAGAGAAAGAATATGTGAACATGTCTCATTATTTAACACAACATAACATTTCAGAAGTTTTTGATATGATAATGCTTTGATTTCTTTTTTTTTTGTTTTGTTTTTTTTTGGGCCACACCCAGTGATGCTCAGGGGTTACTCCTGGCTATGCGCTCAGAAGTCGCTCCTGGCAGGCACGGGGGACCATATGGGAACCGGGGGATTGAACCGTGGTCCGTCCTAGGCAAGGCAGCAGGCACCTTACCTCCTGCGCCACCTCCCGGCTCCCAATGCTTTGATTTCTAAAGAGCAAAACTAGTGTGTCCATACTACTTTTATACCTTCATCAGGTATAAAAGCCACAGAGGTATTTTTATAGCGGTTCAAATAAAATCGGAAACCAAAGTAGATCTTAGATGGTTCTTATACAACAGAATTTAAAAAAGAAATGGAAGTAGGTTTCTGGCAGTTAGTTGACCTTTGATATCAGAAATGAAAGGGTAAATAAAGTATTTATAATAATTCTCTATACAGATCTTAAAGTTCACTAATGTACCTTGATTATTTTAAACCTATTATTTCTCCAAATTTTATTTATTGTCTTATTTATTGATTTTAGCTATTCTTATTTCTCTCTATACTAAGCAAAATATAATTTTTCAGTGCTTAACATTTTACTAGCTAACCTATTATAAATAATTATATTTATATTTTTATAATTTTATTATATGATTAATTATTATTAAATCATCATAAATAATTTAAGGTTCATTCCTATCTGTTTTCAAACTTTATTCCTACTAGGGAAGGTTGTTTTCTATAGTTTTAGACCTTTGAATCTTTAGAATTAGAATTTTACAGTTTTAGAGTTAGTGATTTTGAAAAAGAAATCATACATTGGGATCTCAAAATTTGGGAAAAAGTTTTGGGGTGAATATAAAAACTTGCTATGAAAACAAGAACTTGTTCTTAAATAAAGGCTGACTAATCCAAGATTTATCAACCTGAGGATATATGATTCCTTGTGTGTCCTCAGGGTATTCCAAAGGAGCCACGGGTGAAAATCATGTAAATGGGAGTGGGGAGATGCAAAGTCTCATACTGGTGATGGGGTGGGGTACTTGTAGGACTGTAGGAAAAGAACAAGGTGAAAAGGAAACATAGTCATAAAAAAAAAAAAACAAAAAAGGCAGAGTAAAAGTAGCATTGTATACGTAGAGAGATGGCTGGGGAGAACAAGGAAACAAAATATCATTTATAACTGGCATGGCAAGGTCAACCACATATGTATCAACTTTGTACCCTTTAATGGCTTTCTATTATTTGTAGAAAAGTCATATCTGGTTTGTTTTGCTTTCATTTACAGTTGACATTTGATATCTGTATGTCTCTACCTACTAGTAGCTTCCAAAGTTTTATACTTCATCAGCTCACCCAATCTCTCATCAGTCACAATTAACACTTCTTACCATGGTCACTCCTGACACCAAAGCCACTGTGAAGTGGAATCTCATTCAAAAGCCTATCTTGTCTATTTTATTTCACACAAATTATCATGAATATATAATAAAAATATTCAAAAACCATTTCCTACAATCCACCTCTGCTTTCAGACCTTCATCTGCTTTAAATAATAGGGATTCTTTCAATATGTCACTACTTCTACTTCTGCCTCTTTTTTTTCAATCTGTACACAGAAGTTAAGTTGGCACATTTATTAAAATTTGTCAATAAATTCAAAATAAAGGCACTTCTTATCATGGTTTATATATTCCTCCATGAAATTAGCTATAGGATCACTTACACTTTTTCTGACTCATCCACCCTTATGCACACAAAGATAAAACTTTAAAAGACATCAATAGAAAGCACACATATCATTCTTCTGCACATCCAATAATGTCACTGTAGAAAAGCAAAGTCTCAAGTGCCAAGAAATAAATTACAGGAGTTTTGATCTATACCAGTATACACTTTTTTTTATTATGTGAAAGAAGAGATTAATGCAACAGGAAATATCAAAGAGAACTCCAAAATCTAGTTTTTCATGGTGCTTGCTCAAAAATATTCTTTGAGACTCAGTCTCAAAGAACTGACTCTGAGTCTGTGTTGGCTGATTGCCAAACTCCTTATGCTATAGGATATAATGGCAGAGAGTCTGAACAAAGCACTGAGCAATTATCATAACTTCATGATTTATTAGTTTTTTCTTTCTGTGCTTGATAATTCCTACTGTTTCCCTGAATTTTATTTCATTTTCTTCCTAGATTTTGTCAGTTGAAGAATAATGGGAACAGAGTTTATGGCATCACAAAAGATGTTCATTTTTTAATTTGAAAATAGCAAATTTTAAAATTCATAGTTGGAGATAACAACTATGGGTCTTTACTTGTTTTTATTGCTCTCCAAATAAGAATCAGAATTTAATTGCATTTTTTTCAGTTCTACTTTCAAATTACTTTACTCATAAAATTAATTCAAGTTAATTAATTAGGAAAGCAGATGCTAAAGATACACATGAATTAAACTATGTTTGCTGCATCTGTCTTTATATTTGTTCAGGTACATACAAAATTGATTATATTCAGTCTACTATGCCATAAGTATCGTCTTCAGACATCACTTTGCTTATCAGTTTTGGGTGACTCATGATTAACCTCACTATAATATTTTCAGTTGTCATTGATATGAAACATGAAGTAACTGTGTATAATTATGTGTACTACTAAACTCATAGTTAAATGTTTTCCTTTCCTGAGGTTATGACTTTAAAATCTATATTTTTGTCTTGACAAAAGAATATGAATATACACATTTTATATAAAATTTGTCTATACTCAATCTCTTTAAGTTGATTTTTTTCTACTTTTTTCCTTTTTTTGGTTTTTATTTTTTGGGCCACACCAGGTGATGCTCAGGGATTACTCCTGGCTATGTGCTCAGAAATTGCTCCTGGCTTGGGGGACCATATGGAACCCCAGGGGATCAAACCGAAGTTTGTCCTAGGTTAGCGTGTGCAAGGCAGACACCCTACTGCTTGCACCACAGCTCTGGTCCCTTGAGCTAATTTTTAAAAGTATCTACTTTTTCTTTTTGTACTTTCCCAAATCTAACTTTTTTTCTTAGCTTTTGACTTTTGGGTCACACCCGGTGGAACTCAGGACTTACTCCTGGCTCTGTGCTCAGAAATCGCTCCAGGCAGGCATGGGGGACCATTTATACATTTATCTAAAATTAACTTTAGAATTCAATATGATTTTAATATGAAGAATCAATAATCTTAGAAGTTATTTTTGCTTTTCATCTGAATAATTTTTCATACAACATTGTTTGAAGAGGCATGTGATTATATACCTAAAATATAATCTGTCTTAAAACCAATAAAATATAACAAAAATGTAAACATATGTTGATATGGACAATTTTTATGTAAGATTTATACAAATATATAAGCTATTATGTATATTTATGAGTATACAAATGTTTGATAATAAAAAGTAGATCTTATTTTTTTTTTTAAAAAACAACCATAATATGGCAGAAGAACACTTAAAGTTCTTGCTATCAAAATTAAGACATTTTAATGATGAAAATGTCTCATTAACTTTTATTTATTTAGAAATTTCACCCTGGTAAATTCATTCCTAGAGTTAAGGAAATGATGACAGTAGAAATATAATTCCCTACATGATAGCATTAAAAACACATTAAAATTAATTTTTTCCATTAAAACTAATTGTTTCCATCTTGGAAACAACCAAGATGTCCTTCAACAGACGAGGGAGAGAGAGAGAGAGAGAGACGCAGAATAGTCTCACTCATCTATGGGTTCTGAGAAAAATAAAAGTTATTTTTGTACCAATCCTCAGAGACAATGGGAAGAGGGCTGGAACTTCCAGCTCACTTCATGAAGCTCACCACAAAGAGTGGTGAGTGCAGTTATAGAAACAACTACACAGAGAACTACCTTAATCATGTGAATGAATGAGGGAACTGGAAAATCTGTCTGGAGTACAATTGGGGGTGGGTTGGGAGGGAGGGAGATTTGGGACATTGGTGGTGGGAATGCTGCACTGGTGAAGGGGGAGAAAAAAAAAGAATGGGAACAGATGAAAATAGAAGTTTAAGATAATGTCAACAGAAACAACTTAAGAATCATTGGAGTCCCTAATCCAAGGAAGAAAATTTCTAGGAAGAATCAATGATCAAGAACATCATTAAAGAGAAAAAAAAATAGAGGAGGGATTTTTTTAAATCTAATCTTCAAATTCTTTCAAAAGTGGAATACTAAAAAAAAACCAACTAATTTTTGTTTGTTTTTTGTTTGTTTGTTTTATTTTGTTTTTTTTGGTTATGCAGTGCTCAGGGATTACTCCTGGCTCTATGCTCAGCAATCACTCCTGGAAGGCTCGGGGGACCATAATATGGGATACTGGGATTCGAACCACCATCCTTCTGCATGTAAGGCAAACGCCTTACCTCCATGCTATCTCTCTATGCTCAGAAATCGACCCCCGCAGGCTCAGGGAACCATATGGGATGCCAGGATTCGAACCACCGTCCGTCTGCATGTAGGGCAAATGTTTTATCTCTATGCTATCTCTCCGGGCCCCAATAGTATTAGTATTTTAAATGATTAGAGCTCATCACATAAACTATCTTACGGGTCATTTGGGGTTTGTAGAACTTTTTATTTCTGTATTTAACAAGTTAAATATGAATTTGAGACAGGCAGAGTGAGTACTTCTGAAAGATATAGGACAAGAAGTTAATGTTAATATGATTGCATAGCTAAATATTTGTGCAAATAGAAACATCTGTACATGTAGGGCACTTACCTTTGGTAAGGAAGCTCGTGATCCTGAACTCTGTGTGGTCATGGTCAGTACAGTGGTGATTCCCAGAGCTACTCTGGCTGGGGCAGCATCCATGTTGATCCAGAATGAAACCCAGGAGAGGATAACGATCAGGAGGCTTGGGATGTACATCTGGATCAGGTAATATCCCATCTGTCGCTCAAGATGGAATCGTACTTCGATACATGTAAACTTTCCTATTTGATTGTAACACATGCAACAATTGGAAAAAAACAGGTGTGTTTTTGTATTAAGTTAAAGGTCTTCATTTTGCTTGAATAATAATACTGTTACTTAATTTTATTTAATAATTTAATAATAATATAAAAGTAAAATTTAATACTACAAGATACTGAATCATATGTGAATGTTGGTTTCTAAGAGCACATTTTTCTGATTTTTCTGCTTGTACCTAGAAACAATATAATGTGAATGTGCTGATTGAGGGACAAGGATAAAATCTTATACTTCACATTGTATTATCATCTCATATATGCCAACATACTTTAAGATTCATTATTTTACTTCATTTCAATAATTAAAATCACTTTGTAAAATACAAATAAAAATCGACTATTTAAATAGCTTAATCCTTGTCTACATTTTTGTTGCTTTTAAAGACTTATTAAGAACCAGAAATCCATGCTAAAAAATATAGCTGCAGATAAGCACATCCTTAAATATAACGTGTTATTTTATGAATTAATAGGAATTATTAAATGAAACAAAAAGAAAACATACTATCTCTCATTTATAACCTTAAGCATACTCAAAAACACTAAAAATCCAAAATTATTTTTTCTATGTATTTTTGTCTTTATGTTTCTATTATGAGAAGTGATTATAAAGTGATTATGTTAATTAAATATGTTATTTCTACCTCCTTTATTCCAATGCTTTTCCATTATATTGAAATAGATCCTTAAAATAAATGTCGATCTGTATTACCTAATTTTTATTTTGTTCTATCTGATAACTATTTTAAAAAAGATGAAGTCATGGGGCTGGAGAGATAGCATGAAGGTAAAGTGTTTGCCTTGCATGCAGAAGAACAGCTACATCCCATATGGTTCCCCGAGCCTGCCAGGAGCAATTTCTGAGCATAGACCCAGGAGTAATCCCTGAGTGCTGTCGGGTGTGACCCAAAAACCAAAAAAAAAAAATAAATAAATAAATAAAATAAATGAGGTCCATGAGTTAACATGCTCATATTTATCTAAATGACATTTTTTATATTATTATGAAAGAAAAAAATCAAATAGCATATTTACGAAAATTTCATCATAACATGAGGTAACTTTCAGTCAGAAACCTCTCTCAGCATCATTTGAACAAGTTAATCTTATGTTTAGTCAACATAAAATAATATATGGATACATTTTTATAAAGATACATAATTGCCTCAATTGTGAAAAAAATATTTGTCAAAATTCCAGTACTTTAAATAAAACACTTAACAAACTAGAAGAAAAATTTCTCACACTTGATAAAAAGCACTTTTCAAAAACTTACAACTAACATCAAACTTAATGACAGAAAACCGAATGCTCCTCACTAAATTATGGCTTCTTGTCTCTTCTATAAATATGTGTTTAGAGGTTTTTAGCAGTTTTTTCTAGCAGTTGGTTTCAAGCCAACAATTAAATGAAAGGAAAGTTTAAAGGGTTTATATTTAAAAAGAATGCATTTATAGTTATATACGAAAGTCTCATGACCATAGATATTACTTTGTATAGGGAAAATCTTTTTTTTTTTTTTTTTTTTTTTTTTTTTTTTTTTTTTTTTTTTTTTTTTTTACCTTTTGGTTATGCCCAGTGGTGTTCAGATCTTTCTCCTGTCTCTGATCTCAGGGATCACTCCTAGTGGTAACAGGGGACTATATGGGGAGGCAGATCCCAAACACTGATGAGCTACATGTAAGGCAAATACCCTACCAGACTATATTACTCCAGTCACTTTATCTGGATAATCTAAGGAGGTCACTTATAATTTACTTGAAAGAGAATTTATTTCAGCAAGATTACAGGATATACCACCAGTGTATATGAATTAATTATCCTTTATATACTAATAAATTCCCTTCACCAGAGTACTAAATAGATGAATAGCTTAGAAGTAAATTTAGCAGCAGTTGGAACTATCACACAAGGATAAAGAGTTTGCCTGCACTCAGCCAACCTTGGACTGACTCCGGTTCGATTCCTGTTATCTCATATGGTAATTTGAAGCCTGCCAGCAGTGATTTCTAAGCACAGAGCCAGGAGTTAGCCCTGAGTGCCCCCAGGTGTGACCCCAATATCAAAAAAGAAAGAAAAATTTAGCAAAGTAAGTACAATAATGCAATATTAAAAATAAAATAAATAGTGGCTAGAGCAATAGCACAGTGGTAGGACGTTTGACTTACACGTGATTGATGCAGGAAGGACCTTGGTTCGATCCTTGGCATCCCACATTGTCCCCTGAGCCAGGAACAATTTCTGAGTGCATAGCCAGGAGTAATCCCTGGACATCACAGGGTGTGGCACAAAAAACCCC
This sequence comes from Crocidura indochinensis, assembly GCA_004027635.1. NCBI lineage: Eukaryota > Metazoa > Chordata > Mammalia > Eulipotyphla > Soricidae > Crocidura > Crocidura indochinensis. Next base: position 49,684 of record PVKC010000060.1, read on the forward strand.
CCAAAATATAAAATAAAATAAATAGTAAGTATAATAATGCAATATTAAAAATAAAATAAATAGTGGAGAAAAATGAAAGGTGACTGAAATAAATGGGGTGAGTTATTCTGAAGTAATTCAGGAAAACCTACATCACAAATTAAGCTACAGAATCAGGCTATCTCTAGAAAAGTCCTAATTGCCTTTTACTCAGAAATAGGCAAGCTGATAGTAAAAATAAGTATAGTAAATGAAAAGGACCTAGAATAGTTCAAATAATATTAAGAGAAAAAGCGGATAATACAGAGTAAAGGTACAGAAATGATAATTTATAGTTATTTGATTTTTATTTTGTTTGATTTTGGTCACAGCAAACAATACTCAGAGCTTACTCATGGCTCTGGGTTCAGAGATACTCCTGGTGGATTCACTGGCCCATCTATGGTGCTCGGAAGTTAACTCAGAACAGAGGCATATGTGCAAGGGCAGCACTCTACCAACTATACTACTTTTTATGCTCTTTCAAAAGTGTCTAAGTCTATCCAATGGCAAGAATGGTCTCTTCAACAAGTAGTATAAAAGAATGGATTTTTAGCCCTATCTACTGTCACTCAAAGTGAATTCAAACCAAAAATAAAAAAACCAACCCCCCCCAAAAAAAAAAACAAAAAACGAGCTTTATTACAAAATTATTTAAGAAAAAGCACAAAGATTATTGTGCTTTTTGTGCTTATTGTGGCCTGATTATTTCTGAAATATAAAATCCAATTCATAGGACATCAAAGAAAATAATTATAAGTTAGACTATAAAACTAAAAGGGAACTTAATAGCCTTATGTTGAATACCATTGTGAAAGTAAAAAGGTAATCATTAAATAAAAGAAAATAGATACAAATCAATAATAAATAATTATTTTTAAAATTTTTTAAAATCAATTTTTTTAAATCAGGTAAAGGAGGTGTGCATTTGCACATGGGGGCCATCTTGTCCTACCACTGCTACTGCTGTGAACCACCCACCCAGAAGAGCTCCTAATGGCATTTCAATAGAGGTGATCTGGCCTTACCCACTTAGGTTCACTTCTCAACTATGAACATCCCCTAGTCAATGAACCCCAGCACAACACCTAGAGAACACCACATTGCAAGCATGACAATTGGGAAAAAACAAAGGCCAACACCATGCATAGAGAATGAATATGCTCTGATGACTCAAAAAGTGCCAACCATTTATTTATCCTCTCAAATAAAGAAGTTAGAGAAGCAATATGGAGGATTCTCATAGAACTCAAAGAAAGCATGAATTGAACTGAATGAACCATAAATAAGAATCAAGAGGATATAAAAATAGAAATGAAAAAAATCCTCCAAACTGATAAAGCACGGCTGAAAAACTTAGTAGCAAAATGAAAAACTCACTGTAAAGCTTCTCTAACAGAGTAATAGCAAGTGAGGAGATCAATAGCTGGAAGATGACATGCATAAAAACTCCATACAACAAGACAGACTGAAAAAGAGTGATCAGGCAATGGAAAAAAAGAAACAGACTAAGATAAAACTCTTCGATAAACTCAACAGAAACAACTTAAGAATTATTGAAGTCTCAGATACCTAGCAAAAAGAATCTCCAAGAAGATTCAACACGCAAGGACATTATTGCAGAGAAACTCCCAGAGTGGAAGACTGCATGCAACCAAATCCACCATGCTTGAAGAGTACCAGCTAAAAAGAGATTCATAGAAAAGCACCCCAAGACACATCCTAGTTACAATGACAAACCCCACAGATAAGCATAGAATACTGAAAGGAGCAAGATCATAAAGGGAAATTACATTCAAATGAGCACAGACCTATCAAAGCAGATCTGTCAAAAGAAATCCTTAAGGCCCAAAGGCAAAGGTGGAATACAGTGACAAAATTCAATGACACGAATACTTTGCCCAGAATACTTCACCCATCTAGACTTACATTCAGGTTTGAAAGAAGGATACACAGCTTCAAGAATAAACAACTCAGAAATTTCCAGACATAAAACCAGCCTTAAAAAACCCCAAAACTTGAAAGGTCTAATTTAAGACAAGACAGACTACCAGACACATCAAAGTCTTACATAAAAATGACACAAAATCCCATGACAATTATCTGTATCAATGTCAATGAATTAAATTCATCAGTTAAAAAACAGTGGCAAAATGGATCAAAAATCTGAATCCAGCTTTCTGCTGCCTAGAAGAAACAAATCTGAATAGTCAAAACAAACATAGTTTCAAAATCAAAGATTGGAGGGCAATCATAAATTTAAAAAGCTGGAGTGGCCATATTAATATCAGATGTGTCCATATTAATATCAGTCGACAAACTTTTGACTCAGAAAAGTTATTAAGGGACAAAGCTGGACATTTCATAATAATCAAGGGATATGTAAAACAGGAAGAAATCACACACCTAAACATATACATACCAAATGACAGACCAGCAAAATATTTAATATAATAGTTGACAAATCTGAATATAAGACATCAGTAGCAAGACCGTCAATAGTGGGAGACCTCAAAACCACTGTTTCAGTCCTTAATATGTCAACCAGACTGAAACTCAATAAAAATACTCTAGCTCTGAAAGGATAAATGAAAGAAAGTGGCCTAGTAAATATATATATGTATATGTATGTATATATATGTATATACATAGGGCACTCCACCCTCAGAAAACTGGATACACATTCTTCTTCAATGCATATGGGTCATTCTCTAGGATAAACTCCATACTGGTCCATAAAACTTACATTCATAAAATCTAGAGGGTAGAAATTGTACATCTACCTTCTCAGATCACAATGCACTGAAATTAGAAGTGACCCACAAAGAAAAACTTTAAAAACTAGATATTAAGCTGATCATTACTGAACAATCAGTGGGTCAGAGATGTAATCAAAGAGGACATCAAAAGATTCTTGGAAAAAACGTGAATGAAGACACAAATTATCAGAATTTGCATGACATGGAAAAAGTGGTAATAAGAAGAAAATTCATAGCTTTGCAAGCACACATAAGGAAGGAATAAGGGATCTACATAAATAATTTAATAGCTATTAAAATTAGAAAGTGATCAACAAAAAGGACAAAAATAGGTAGGCAGAGGAAATAATAAAGATTAGAGCAGAAATTAATGAAGTGAAAATCAAAAGAACACTCCAAAATATCAATGAAAGTCGAAATTGATTCTTTGAAAAATAAACTAGATTGATAAACATGTAGAAAAAATCACAAAGAAAGGGGGAAAATTAATAAACTGGGATAGAAACAAAAAGGGGGATATTACGACAGATAATACAGAGATTCAAAGAGTAATAAGAGACTACGTTGAGAAATTTCCTGCCACAAAACATGAGAACCTGGAAAAATGAATTAATTCTTGGATTTGAATAATTTTCCATAGTTGAACCAGGATGATCTAGCATATCTAAAAAGAGCCAAAACTATTGAGGAAATTAAAATGGTAATCAAAAGTCTTCCCCAAAACACAAGCGCAGGCTCAGATGGATTCACTAACGAATTATTTCTCACCTTTTAAGAGGACCTATCCTTTTAAATCTCTTCAAAAAATTGAAGGAACAGAAACACTCCCAAATGATTTTTATGAAGCTAACATCATCCTGATACCAAAAGCAGACAAAATTTATGCCAAAAAAGAAAATTACAAACCGATATCCCTGATTAAAAGATACAAAGATCCTCAACAAAATCCTAACAAATAGGATACAATACCTTATAAATAAGTCATACCATGACCAAGTAGGTTTTATTCCAGAGATGCAAGGATGGTCTAACATAGTAAATCAATCAACATGAAATATTATATAAACAAAAGAAAAAATAAAATCTATATGACCATATCAATAGATGCAGAGAAAGCATTTGATAAGGTTCAAATTCCATTCATGATAAAAACTTTTAACAAGATGGGAATGGAAAGAACTTTTCTCAATATAGTCAATGCTATTTACCACAAGCCCATGGCAAATATTATACTTAATGGAGACAAACTAAAAGCCTTCCCACTAAAATCTGGTATAAGACAAGGCTGCCCCTACTTGCCACTCTTACATACCATAGCACTGGAAGTACTTATCATAGGAATTAGGCAAGAAAAAGATATCAAGGGCATCGAGATAGAAAAGGAAGACATCAAGCTCTCACTGTTTGCAGATGATGTTACTATATTTAGAACGCCCTAAAGACTCTATCAAACAGCTTCTAGAAATAATACATTTGTATAGCAAAGTGACAGGCTACAAAATTAACATAAAAAATTAATGGCTTTGAGGCTGAAGCGGTGGTGCAAGTGGTGTGAGGAACCGAAACTGTTTTTTTTAGCTATTTGGACTTTGACTGAACCTTAGGCTTAAAGAGAAACCGACATTTGCTTAAGCTTAGCCAACAGAAAACTTTGCAAAAACAAATTTAAACTAAACAAAGGACCTGGCTTAACCAGGATCCGTGCCTGTCTTGTTCCGGCTCTCGCTGTAGTCAGTCTTTAGTTCATGGCCATAAAATCTTTACTATAGGCTTTATAGTTAATTTTGCAGTACTAAAATGTTTAGTTATGCACAGCTATAAAAAATAATTTAAAGGTCAGGGTATGCGCAAACAACCTCCCATATCCTGGCTCCCCCATTTTCCAGGCATACCATCTGCCTGTGTACGTGATAAACATGCTCTGCTCAAGGTTTGTGCTCTGCTCAAGGTTCGTTCTCATTAAATGTTTTAAATGTGTTTTGTCATGTTGCCATTGGTCAAAACCTGGTTCTTTGTTCCATTAAACACGCCCATGCAAAACTGCTTAAAAACCCTCAATCCTATTCAATAAACACTCTTAATCTCTCTCTCTCTCTTTGTCAAAAGTCATTACTAACTTTTGCCTCCACAAAAATTCTCACAAAAAAGCTAAAAAAAAACCCACCACGTTGTGCGGTTACCTGTAAAGCAAGACCCAGGCTGCTGGTCAGCTAGGGTCCCAGCCCTTTTAGGGCTGACTCCAGGAACACCGCAAAGTGGTAAGGCTGCTTTACTCCTGCTAGCCTAGGACAGACTAAGGTTCCATCCCTGGGCATCCCATATGGTCTCCCAAGCCAGGAGTGATTCCTGAGCGCATAGCCAGGAGTAACTCTTGAGATGAGTCACCAGGTGTGGCCCAAAACCCCTCCAAATAAAACAAAAAATATTAATGGCTTCGGGGTCAGAGAGATAGCACAGTGGTAGGGCATTTGCTTTGCACACAGCCAATTCAGGGCAAGTGGTCTTTTGAATCCTGACATCTCATATGTTCCTCCATGCCTGCCAAGAGCTATTTCTGAGCACAGAGCCAGAAGTAACCCCTGAGTGCAGCTGGGTGTGACCCAAAAACAAAACAAAAAAAAAATCAATGCTTTCTTACAAATAATGATAGGGAAGAAATGGACCTTAAAAAAACAATCCATTCACAATCCTGTCACAGAACCTCAAATATATTGGCATCAACTTCACTAAAGAGGTGAAGGAACTTTACAAAGAAAAATACAAAACACTGCTTCAAGAAATAAAAGAGTACACAAATAAATGGGGACACATACCCTGTTCGTGGATTGGGAAAAATCAACATCATTAAAATGGTAATACTCCTCAAAGCATTGTACATATTTAATGAAATTTTTCTAAGGATATCCATAACATTTTTCAAAGAAGTGGATCAAACATTCCTGCAATTAATTTGAAACAAAAAGCACCCATGAGAATAGCTAAAATAACCCTTATAAAAAAAAAAGAATATCGGAGGCATCACTTTCCCCAATTTAAAATTGTGTTAAAAAGCAATAGTTATTAAGACAGCATGGCTTTGTAATAAAGACAGACTCTCAAACCAAAGAATAGACTAGAGACTTTAGATAATATTCCCAGACATACAATCAAACAATATTTTATAAAGGTGCAAGAAAAGAAAAATGGAGCAAGTAAAGTTTCTTTAACAAGTGGTGTTGGGACAACAGGTCAGCCACATGCACAAAAGTGAACTCGGACTCCATCTAACACCATGCACAAAAGTCAAATCTAAATGGATTGAAGATCTGATATCAAACCCAGAACCATAAGGTATAAATGAACATATAGGGAAGACACTCCATTTCAAGGAGGAAACACCACTGTCCAGACAAGTGGGAACAGAGATAAACAAATGGGTCTAGAAACTGAGAAGTTTCTGCACCTCAAAGGAAAGACTGACTAGGAAAAGGCCATGCATAGAATGGGAGAAGTTATTCACCCAATACCTATCAGATAAGGGGTTAACTTACAGATAGCACTGACAGAAATTAACAAGGAAAAATATCTAACCCATTAAAGGGGGGAAGAAATAAACAGACACCTCCCCAACAAAAAAATACAGATGGCTAAAGTACACATGAAAAATTGTTCCACATCACTAATCATCAGGAAGATGCAAATCAAAACAACAAAGAGGTACCGTTTCAAGCTACAGAGATTGGCATACATCACAAAGAACAAGAACTATCAGTGCTGATGGGGAAGTGGGAAAAAAGGAATTCTCATTCCCTGCTGGAGGGAATTCTGTCTAGTACAGGCTTTCTGGAAAACAATATGGATATTCCTCAAAAAACTGTAAACTGAGCTCCCATATAATCCAGCTCCTAGGTATAAACCCTAGGAACACAAATGCACAATAAAAAATACCCTCTGCATGCCTATGTTCATTGCATCTCTATTTATAGTAGCCATAATCTAGAAACAACAGGTGAGTGGCTAAAGAAACTGTAATATACCATGGAAATATCACAATGGAAACCTATGCGACCATCAGGAAAAATAAAGTCATAAATTTTTCTATACATGGATGGAAGTAAAAACTATTATGCTGCGTGAAATGAGCCAGAGAGAGAGATAGAGACACAGAATAGTCTCACTCATCTGTGGGATTTATAAAAACAAAAGACAGTATGGTAATAATATCCAGAGACATTAGCGATGAGGTTTGAAATGAACAGCTATATAAAGCTTACCACGAAGATTGGTGTGTGCAGTTAGTTAAAAATATAGCAGCAACTATCATGACAATGATAGTGAGTGAAATAAAATGCATGTCTCGAAGTCAGGCAAGCGTCGGGGAGGAGTTATATGGGGGATATTGGTGTTAGGAAGGTTGCACTGGTGAAGGAAAGTGTCCGTTTTTTTCCATATATTTTTTCCTTTATTTAAACATCTTGATTACATATATGGTTGTGATTAGGTTTCAGTCATGTAAGGAACACCCGAGAGTGTACTTTTTATAACTGAAACCAAACTACAATCATGTTGCAATCATTGTTCTTAAGTAAAGATATTTTAAAAATCAGCAAAAGGAAGTGATAAAATATTAAATAAATATAGTTTTCAAAAAAGATAAAAATATCAAAATGCATATTAAAAGATGCTCATCGCCTATCATTGGAGGTCTCTTATCACATAGATAACAATGAGATATCATTTTACATTCACGGTAATTACTACAATATAAAGAGAGAAATGGATGATTAAGATTTGGAGAACGTATAATTCTCTTTCAACGTTAAAAGAATTGGCATAATCATTTTGAAAATTATTTAAACTATTACATACAGACTTGATGAAAGAGGATAGATACTTCTTTTACTAGACATATATGTCCGAGATACAACATATATTTACATATCATTAATGTGATGAGCTATTGTTCATGGTCAAATGTTGGAAATACCTCAAACTTCTGTCTATTGGTGAATGGTGAATAAAACATTCATTGCACAGGACATTATACAAAAATTAAAAGTAAAGAGACATTGAAATGAAATATATATGAACCTCAAGAACACTATGCTACATTAAAATAAGTCAATTATAAAGAAATGCATGATCCACTTACATGAAATATCCAGAGAGCATAATTCTATGAAGCAGAAAATTGATGAATGGCTTCCAGGGACTACTGGGTGAAAAAAGCTACTAATGGAAGTGTGGATTGATGTTTTTCTCCCCAAGTGATAAAATCTTCAGAATTAGATTATAAGGATGATTGCACAGAACTATAAATACACTATAAAAATTAACCTATTTCTAAATAAATAAGGTTTACAGTATCTAAATAATTTCTAATTAAAGTTGGTTTTAAAAAGTATGCTTTATTTAAAAGACTCCAAGAATCACTGACTAGTGTGATGGCTACAACTGAAAAACCTATATTACATAATTAAAATTTGCTCAGAGATTAATATATAAATCTACACACACACCCCACTCTGTAACTATG